>NDXA01000086.1:0-54570 GCA_002105455.1 Hemisphaericaspora xylofermentans | reverse complement strand
TCCCGTTTTCTTTGTTGTGTTATTTTTCTTCTGGAAGTTCTTTAAGAAGACCCATTTCAGAACCATTGAAGAAGCTGATATCACTACCGGTAAGCAAGAAATCGATGAAGAAGAAGAGTTAGAAAGAGAAGAAGAGGCTAATCGTCCACCTGATAAGGGAATTGTTAAGGTTTGTCGTAAGATATCTCATTTCTGTTTTAGTTAGAAGATTTATTTGTTACGTAGTATATTTGTGTAGTAATGAATGAGTTTATGTTTAAAAACAATTTCGAAAAGATTGGTAAGTAAACAATTTGCGAAGAATTTGGGGAAACTTGTTGCAAGATAAAAGATTTTAATTTGATCGTACGAGTTAAAAAATTTCCCGCCTATTAGTTGAGCCGCTGTTAGGATTTCTAAGAGATCGCAATATCAAGATACTTTGATAACCTTGGTATAAATATAACTAGATTCTACATCAGATCTAGTTATAAGCTGATTCTGACAGACCGCTGAGGTACGATTCATCACGCTTTTCGACTTTCTCACCATATAATTTACCCTGAAAATATTTTGTTTGTACCAGATAGCAGCGACCTTTTCACCAAGTTTTTTTCTGGTTAGCGTTCTCTAATTTACTGAGAACTCTGCGTATAAATTGGACTTCCAAACAAATTCACGAAATATTTAACAACACCTTTTTTTTTTGCAACAATTTGTCCAGTTCTTAATCAATTGCATAATCTAATGGAGATAATTTTACAGATCCAATCAAGTTATACCGGATCACAAAGCTCCATAGCGGGGTGGGGTGTTACGGAAAATGTAAGAATCTACGAGGTGGGTATGCTCCTACAGCTTGGTTCAACTTAAAATCAAGGAATTTGTACCATTTTCAGTTCTGGAACCAAAAGATGATTACGAAGCAAAGAGTTTTCCTTATCATATTTACCAACAAGAAAGAAACCAACCGCCGGGATAACAAAGGAAATTCCACCCCTCCTTATTCTATCCGCCTGTCCTTCGTAATTTCAAAAAGGATTCAAATACCTTATCACCCAATACTAGACAGCAAGAAGGTGATTTAAATGAAAACAAAGAGTTCCTCGTCAAAAGAAATTAAATTGGACGAGGTATCGAGGGAATGTCATGGGGGTGGGGCAAATTTGGAGATGAACTCTCTTCTATTACAGAATTAGACACCAAGGCAATTGTTGCCCAACGATCGTAACCCCCCCGCGAACTACAGCAAGCTCATAACACGAACCAATCTGATATGCAAGTTCTAACGAAGTTCAAGTACGCGTAAAAATGCTGATAAGATATAGATATATTTATTGTAGTGAAGCTGACAGGTCTAAATCCCCCGCCGTGGTTTCGTGAGAATTAAAGTTATTTACACATCAAATTGTAACCTCGAGGAACAAACCATAAAGTCTAAGCCAAAAATAATTGTTAAAGTTTAAAAACATCCGGGGTGAAACGATCCAGATCAGTAGTTTGTGGGGAAGGACATAAGGAAAGACGGCACTTTGTATATGACAATGATTGGTTTATTCGCCGAACTAAGGGCTTCTGTCAATAATAGCCGGGGAAAATTGCTTAGGAAAAATAAAAGCTTCTCTTTGTGTCAAGAAAATATTTGGTGCAAGGGTTTGCACTAGATTATTGTTTGATTCCCCACCGACTCTGGGTTTAGTGAAGTACATGCATAACACAATAAGGATAAACCCGGAAAGTTGAAGTCCTTGGGTTTTCAATCATATTGTTCGGATGTCTAATGTTTATTTGAGTCAGGAGATTATTTGGAGATAAGCCATGGAATCCGAAAAAAATCATTTGCCTTGCAAGTGCGGCTGTGAGATTCCTAAAGAAAAGCGTCATATATTTACAACTGAAGTAGCCGATTAGATCAATTGATCACGTTAATGTCACAAGATCTTCGGGCAATACGAAGCAGGAAAGGGGTTCCCTAGATGGAAAACAATTTGATATCTCATGTGAGATATTATTATATTTCTTTTAACGGTTAAAACTGTCAGACACAAAAAATACTCCGAGAAAATAAAAAATAAAAGTGTAATCCCGAATTTCTTTTTCAGCTTTGTACACTGCGGAATGGCGGACTTTTTGCATGAAAATAGCAAAATGCCTTGCAAATTCTGAACGCAAATTAACCAAAGGCAAGATCAAAACGATTTCAAGCTAGGAGCACAAACTACGAGATAACAATTGGTCAGGGTAGGTACATACGATAAAAGAATTTAGAATTTTTTTGGTTCCAAAATGGGAAACAGGCTTTTGAATTAGGTTTGGATCATACCATGCTATGGCAAGTGTTGACGCGAACAGAAAAACCCGCAAGCAGAGAAAAGATGATGAAGAATTTTTAGCGAGAAAAAGTAATAATCACTATGTTTTTTTTTATAACTTTACAGTTACGAATTATTCATGACCTTTGGAGCTTATGTCAACAAATTATTAAAGCGTCACCAGCAAAGCAGAAGCTACAAGTATGAATCTTATATCCCACTGATTGTTGATTGCTATCGAGATCTAATGATAACAGTTTTTGTACAACCTGAAACAGATTCTCATCTCTTGCATGATGTCGAGATAGCAACATAATCATTCTGGAAGGCGAGGGGAAAACCCACGGCGATTTTAGCTGATATTCTTAAGAACAATGTTATTTTTTAAAGATTGTTCCAGGAATAATTATATGTACCGGACGAACAATAGAGCAAAAAATAAAGTTTCTTGGCAAGAGATTATTTTTTATCTCGTTTGTTTTAATATTTTTATTTTTATCTCGTTTTTTTTATTTTTTTATTTTTGCAACAATCAGAATTAGGATTATTATGTCGGGGCTTGTTTTAGTTATCAAAAAATTTCTCCAGTCCTTTCTTTTGGCAATAAAAGTTCTTTTCTGCAGCGAAACTCCCTTTCATCTCTCATTATATAAATAGGTTATGCATTTCTCACTCTTTTTAAACGGCTTAGAATCATATTACTTTCTAATAATTTATACTATATTTGTTTTCTTAGCATTATTCAATAATGAATCATAATAATATAGAAGAAAAGAACGACAGTTCTCCTGGTAAAGACTTCCACGGACATGACTTACACTCAGTCATCTCCCGTCACACAGTAGATTATGACTTATATGTGTCCAAATCCAACCCATCTGGTATTCAGAACGTCGAAGGACACCAATTGAGACAAGCTTTAGACTCTCGTCATGTCAGTATGATTGCCATTGGTGGTGCTTTAGGTACTGGTTTATTGATTGGTACTGGTTCTGCATTAAAGGTTGCAGGTCCAGGTGCTATTTTAATTGCATATTCCCTTATTGGTTTTATCGTGTTTATGGTTATGAGTGGGTTAGGTGAAGTTGCTACTTTTGTTCCTTTGAACGGGTTCGCTAATTACTGTCAAAGATACGTCGATGATGCCTTGGGTTTTGCTTGTGGTTATGTCTATTTATTCAAATATTTAATTTTGCCTGCTAATCAATTAGTGGCTGGTTCATTGGTTGTTCAATATTGGGTGAGTAGGGATAAAATGAATCCTGGAATTTGGATCACTATTTTCTTGGTTATCATTTTAGCAATCAACTTGTTAGGTGTTAGATTCTTTGGTGAAATTGAATTCTGGTTATCCGCTTTGAAAGTTCTCACCTGCCTCGGTCTTATTCTTGTTCTTTGGATTATTGCTTTAGGTGGTGGTCCAAGTGGTGATAGAATTGGTTTCAGATACTGGAAGAACCCAGGTGCATTCCTTGAGTATGTTGATACAGCTAATGATGTTTTCATTGGTGGTTCTAAGGGTCGTTTCGTTGCCTTCGTTTCTGTCCTTGTTACTGCTGTTTTTGCTTTCTTGGGTACTGAATTAGTTGGTATTACCTTCTCCGAAACTAGAAACCCACGTCGTTCCATTCCAAAGGCTATTAAGTTGACTTTTTACCGTATTGTTGTTTTTTACATTCTTGCCATTTTCTGGTTAGGTATGTGTGTCTCTCCAAGAGACCCACTCTTACTTTCCGCTTCCGGTAGCACTGCTTCTGCTTCCCCATTCGTTATTGCCATCAAGAATGCTAACATTAAGGGTTTAGACCATGTCATTAATGCTTGTATCCTTTTATTCGTTCTTTCAGCTGCTAATTCCGATATGTATGTTTGTTCAAGAACTGTTTACTCCCTTGCTGTTGCCGGATATGCTCCAAAGCTCTTCACCAAGACCAACTCTCTTGGTGTTCCATACTATGGTATTGCCCTTAGTTTTGCTTTTACCTTATTAGCTTACATGACTGTTTCCTCCAGTTCCGCAGAAGTTTTCACATACTTTGTCAATGTTGTTTCTTTAACCGGTTTAATTGCTTGGTCATGTGTTCTCACTATTCACATTCGTTTCATGAAGGCTTTGAAGGCACAAGGATTTGACAGAAAGGATTTGGCCTACAAGTCACCATTCCAACCATGGGGTTCTTACGTTGCTTTATCTGTCTGTATCTTAGTTATTTTTATCAAGAATTTCACTGTTTTCTTGGGTGATGAATTTGCTTACAAGAATTTCATTACTGGTTATATTGTCCTTCCTGTCTTTGTTTTGATGTACTTTGGCTACAAGATTATTCACAAGACCAAGATCATTAAGCCAGAAGAAGTCGACTTGGATACTTTCAGAGATGTTATTGATGCCGAATTTGAACAATTTGAAGCCGAAAATGCCGAAAGAAAGGCCGTCAGAGAAGCAGAAGGTATTAAATACGACAAGGAATGGTTCTACGAAAAGTTCCTTGGATGGATTTTCTAGATCTACAGGTGAGATATCTTTTCGTTTACTTTATTTATACTGTATTTATCCTATAAATTTATATTAATTTAATTTTAATCTTATGATCGTGCTTTTGAAAGAATGTAAGGAGTTTATCGTACTATATATTGCGTTGGCCCATTCATGTTGATTGATTACACGACGAGTGAGATTATGCATTGCAATGAAAATTGACGTATCTGGACCAGCATATTTTTCTCAACCAGTGCCCTTCATCTCATCTCAAACATAGGCGTGCAGAATAGAGCCTTGTTAAGCCACTGTCCCTCATCTTAAAGCTCATTTGACTTCTTTAATAAAGAAACTCTTTTGTGGCTTTCTCTCGTAAAGCCATTTTGGGGTACGGATCAAGCCTCTCATCAAATATTCTTTTTTTTTTGCCTTCAACAGAAGTGCCGCGAATTAAGCGGAGATCGTTTGCCTTTCTCTACGGCAGCACAATTACCACCAACACTAGATACACGCATAGAGATGAAATCAACTGATGTCACCTAGCACGAGAAATAGACGAATCAAACCATTGCAGGAACGGAAAAGGATATCAGTTGCGTATGTCACATGAATCGATCACGTTTGACACAACAGCTTTTACTAACCTTGAACTGATTGTAGCTGTGATGAATGTAGGAAACGAAAGATAAAATGCGATGGAGGATATCCTTGCACCAAGTGTACACATTTGGATCAAAAATGCGTTATAACCAAGAAAGATGGACCGATTAATCCTACAGACTATAAGTATGTGAAGATTTTTTTACATGAATGAAATTCCGATTTTGGGATGAATGACTAACTTTAAATTTAAGAGAAAGTTATACGAATTTAAAGAAGTACAATTGCAAACTTGAACGAATCTTACAGGCATTGTTTCCAGACGTATCGTTAGAAACCCTCAGAACAAAGACCGATGAATTCGAAAAAGAGGTCTGTATAAATAAAACCAAAGTTCCAAAAGGTATCATCAATTACAATGGCAACGATAATGAACACTCAAAATTTCAAGTTGAGAAGCTTAATAATTTCAATCTGATCTTTGTATCAACTACAGACCAATCATTTATCGATTTTATAACAAGAAAACCAAATGAGCCAACTACCAATGCGACGATGACCACGCCACTTCTAATGAGAACATCATTTTCACATAATAATAAGGAATATATCAGACGGACCCTTCTCACACTAATCAAAGATGGTCTAGCTATACTACCTGATTCAGATGATCAAGTACGCAAATTGGTTGATATTTTCCTTCATATTTGCGAAACGAACTATTTTTATGTTCATCATGAACGATTCCTCACCCAGCTTGAAGAAATGTTAGATAGACGACAGAAGAACGATCTTGAATATTTTGTCAAGAATTGGTCTTATCTAGTATTGGTTTTGGGCATGATTGCTATCTCCGCAGGATTTGAATATATGACTGATGAGGACAATAAGGCGATTGATATGGATATGTACCTGTTGGATACTAGTCCTGGTTTGAAATATTATTATGCAGCTTTACAATTTGCTGGGTTCTTAATTGATCAAAAATCCATTGAAAGTATACAGGGATTATTGATGTTTGGTGTGTTTATGACTACTAATAAATTAGAGAATTTCCAAGCATTCGATGGTGGATATATTTTTATGAACCTTGCCACTGAAGTTGCAATCGCAAACAAACTACATTTAAAGGAACCGTTTTTTGATTGTGATGAGGTTGATAGAGAAATATACAAAAGACTCTGGTGGTCTTGTTATACTATGGAAAGACGATTTGGGATCAATTTAGGGAAAAGGGAGATTATTGATCCGGAAGATATAACAGTCGACGTACCACAGGATGTGCCAGCATTGAGGAATAGATTTGGATATTCGAATTATATGAGTCAGAGATCAATCATTGAATTGAATTTCATCTTCCGAGATATAGCTGAATTGTTCTATACTAATTCCAAAAAGAATAAGCTTGCACATGTATCAATCGACCCTGGTATCATAAAGAAACTAGTTGAAGATGTTGAAAAATGTAAGACGCGATTCCCAGAGTATGCAGAAATCCAAAATCTTGATCCTAAATCCACAACCTTCCGAGGTCATATTCATCTTAATCTTACATATTACTTGGCCAAAATTTATATTGGTAAACCATTCTTACTATACAAAGTAGACAATTACAAACGATTAAAGCAACAAAGTGGTAACTATGAATCTGCGTTTGTCGATCATCTTTCGTCCATCTGTATAGACGCTGCATTTTGTTCCATCGAGCTCCTATCAGAGCTTGATAAACATAATAAAATAGGGTTGTTCTCATGCACCGATATAAACTTTTGTAACATTTCACTATTCACTATCCTAGTTTTCCTTCGGATTGACAATCGATCAGAAACAACTTTATTATTCCTCCGCAAGGGTTTAAAAATTCTCAAAACGATGTCTAGAGGATGTTCTAGTGCAAAACTGTCACTAGCTAAACTAAAGAAATTAGACAATCTAGTCTCAGATATTGCAGAACTTGACGAAATGGAAAAAGATATCAACACATACAATGTTTTTGGAATTGAAACTGCAGCAAAATCATTTCCTACTGACACGAACTTTGATGGATCAGTGTTGGAATTTAGCAAAGCAAGAGGTCATGAAAACGTTGACGATGTTACTCTGCTGGCGGGAGGAACACATATGAATTTAGAGCAGGATTTCTTGGATGGGATTCAAGACTTTTGGAGTGCGGTTGTGGAAGGTGATATTTATGAACAATTAAATTTGCTGGATTTGCTTAATTTTTAGAAACAATGAAAACGTGGTTGCAAAAATAGGGTATATGCAGGAAATAAAAGCCTATCTGTTCACAGAATAGGTGAGTATCGTTAAGGCCTCTCAATGATCCCATTATCTCTGTTATTTACCCAAGAGTACGAGGTGAAGTAACATTCGCTATGAACTGATGGACCATCAACTTGGCATTATCTGGAATTTTTCCTGACCGGAAGAACTGTCCTAAAAAATATTTTTTGTTGCTAAAAAATAAAAATTTCTCACGGAATAAGCTTTTTTCAGACACATCCATCGCGCCCATTAAAAAACGGCCTACCACATCACATCCTCCACATCACACTCAGCTGATTACACACACACAAACTAATACACACAGGAGCACGCCTAATGTCAGATATTGAAATACATAGTGAAGATTCCACATTAGTCGACTCAGAAGACGAGCTTCAGAAAATGGTTCGCTCAAGCGACGAAATTCACATATCCTCACATTTTGTGATACATGAAACTAAGTATGGCGGAAGAGGATGCTTTGCAAATGATACCATACCGAAGGATACCATTATACACCAATGCCGATCACCATTGAGTTCAACTATCTCCAAGCCGTTTAAGAAAGAAGTTTGTCAAGAATGTTTCCTGTATTTTGATGGGAAAAGCCTCAAAGTGAAGCTTTCGAAGAAGTTTGGGAAGGATACCTGTTCGCTTTACTTCTGCACTGAGGAATGCTCTGATAGCTTCAAGTCCAAAGATGTGAGTGGTGTGTATTTAGATAATCTATTGCGATTGGAAAAGTATTATCTTGTGGGGTTGAGTAAACCGGAAACGAACACACGTGAGCCTGATATATCCAAGCAATCATTGGACGTTGTAGTGGAACATGAGTGGAAGAGTGTTAAGACTTGGGAAGAAAAGCTAAGTTCTATTAAACCATCGAAGAGAGATAATATGATACCGAGATTAGATGAAGCAGAGTATTTGGAAATTAAGTATGTCATTGGAGTTTTATTTCAGATGTACCAAGAGGATAAGTCATATCAAACCAAAGTTACCGAATTTGATGATGTGCCAGGTGAAGCTAATATGGAATTAAGTCTATTTAATCTCCTTCAATCGTCAGAAATTGAAAAAGTTAAGAGGTATCCGTACTTATTATATTCCTACATCAACATGTATAAATTCTTAAGATTAACATGCACTCCAGAACTCCAAAAATTTATAAATCCAGACCAAGTAAGATCAATAATTGGAAAGAATTTATCCAATGCGTTTGGAATCTGGTCAGTGACTACCACTGACACCGAAGATAAGGAATTCTTTGGATTTGGGGTATATCCATCTGCTTCATTCTTCAATCATTCATGTGCACCTAATCTTGTCAAGACTAGAGATAATAGTCATCTTGTATTTACTACATTAAGGGACATGTTACCAGGAGAGGAATTGTGTATAAATTATGGGAATTATTTGGATGAATCCGTCGAAATTAGACAAAAGGAATTAAAAGAATGGTTTTTTGATTGTGCGTGTGTGAAATGTGAAAATGAGTTGAAAGCATAAAGCTAAGTAACGACTTACCTGTACTATTGTTAATAAAATTATAAAAGTCTAGAACGTAAAATCATAATCATGAAAGAATTTCTTAAATTCTTCACAATCTGCAACTTCTTTTAATTTTGGTTGTTGACATTTATCCCAATACACTCTGTTGGCCAAATTAAGTGTATGTGATAATACTCTTCTTGGAAATTGAAGATCGACTGGTTTGGAATCATCCGAGACTTGTGCAATGTATATAGATCTTTCTGAGTCACTTATCCCAATTGTAAACATTACATAATCTGATCCATTCATAATCGATCTCAACTCCTCGTCATCTTGAGCTTTGAAATGCTTGAACTCCAATCTACAATTCTTAACGAACTTCTCATTGTTCAACTTCGTTCTCATCTTTAACGAACTTTCAAATTTCTCAACCAAGTGTTCTGCAATTGGCAAAAACTGGACATGACAATGAACATTGGTTGCCCTACATACTTCAAAGAAAGCCAATTTATAGCTCGGTTTCTGCTCAGTGAACGCCTTGATTAAACTATTTTGATATCGAGTGATTTCTTGGTACACCGGTGATTCCTGTATCTTCTCGTGTTTAGATCGAATACTTGGAATATGCTCAATCGGTATGATGATACCATGTCCAGAAAATGGTAGGTCTCTGTTGGATCTAGTTAACGGTCCCTTGGCGATTGTCATATAGGTGTAGGTACCGATAGATACGATCATATGAGTTTCGGTTTTGGGATTGGAAAGGCAGAAGAAGCATGATTCTTGTGAGATAATTTTTGGTTTCTTGACAGTTGCTGTTTCTTTCTCGTGGGATTCTTCATGGGTAGATTCATTTTGTCTCTTTCTTGACTCAATAAGGAATGGATTCGATCTTATGTTTGGGATATCTTCATCATTGTGCCTACTCAAACTTATTGAAAATGCATAAAACCATTTCTCGCCACTGCCTTCCTGTCCCAAACTTATGAATCTAGTCACCTCCCCAGTCTCATCCCATCTGAAGGGTTCCAATTCAAAGAATTTTCCTGACTCAGTCCCCACAGCAAAGTGATATCGTGGCTTTATGACTTTCGTAATTTTATCAATTGTGTCGTGTCCGACTAGGGTTAATTGTTCAAGTGCCGCAATTGAATTCGGCCATTCATATGTAACTAAGATGTCGACCTTAATCGATATCTTTTGGAGTTGGGACAATACGGTCTCTTCGTTTGCTGTAGCGGTACCCGAAATGAACATTATTACAAGCCCTGATGAAAGTTTGACAATGTTGACTAAGGATTTGGCCAATGTGAGATTAGTACTCACATCCACCAAATTCCTAGATTCTACCGTTGAATTGGAAACGATAGATAACCCATTTTTGCCTTTTGTGAAATATGCTGGACCTTCAAGTTTGGTTGTGGGAAATTGAGACGAGGTCGTTTTTGGTAGGACATCGCCTAATAGAATTGTTGCTTCAAATGGCCCATTTTTCGAGTTTTGAAGATTTGCTTTCTGAAATATTTGATCCAAGTTCTCCGGCGAAGGATTAAGAACTAGGAATTTAGTCTTTTCGCTCATTTATTGTTTGTTGATTAATAGAGCCCAGGTCTGGTGGAACTCATCTCTCGGAGAATCTGCGCTAAATTTATTTTCTGTACAAGGATAAATTCCGGGATTGAATATAATCACGTGCCATTTTTAAATTCCGGTTTTTGTTTACATTTTTTAGTTTCTTTGATTTATTCGTGGGTTTCAGAGTATGGACCACTTCAGTAGCACTCTTTACAAGTTTAAGAAACAAAAAGACGATGGAAGAATCTAATAATATTAAAGTATCGGTTCGTGTTAGACCTCTATTACCCCGTGAAATTAACAATGACAACAATACCACTATTCCAACATGTGTAGTTTCCATGCCACTGAGTGATCCTAAAAAGTTGATTCTTGATGTCCCCCAATCGGCAATAAATGGTATAAGCACCAGACCAAATGAAGAGAAGAAGATATATTATTTTGACGAGTGTATATGGTCATTTGACGAAAAATATAATAATTACACTGATAACAAAAAGTATTACAATCAAACAGGGTCAGAATTATTAACTCATTTGTTTGAAGGGTATAATGTGTGTTTACTAGCATATGGCCAAACCAGTTCTGGTAAGACTCATACCATGATGGGAAATAAACGAGATCCAGGAATCATACCCTTACTTATGAAAGATATCCTAAAACAAATGGAAGTTTCAGTAAGTAGGAGAATCAATTGTGAACTTAAATTGTCGTATGTGGAAATATACAACGAACAAGTAAAGGATTTATTAGGAAATGGTGGAACAAACTCAACTACAAAATGTCGAGTCAGAGAACATCCCCAAACTGGACCATATGTGGAAAACGTCTTAGAACATCGTATCGGTGACTATGATCATTTCCTACAATTATTGAACAAAGGTAACCATGCTAGATCAAGAGCATCAACTTCCATGAACGATAATAGTTCAAGATCACACGCAATACTAACGCTCACACTAAAACAAACACGATTTGAGTCATTTAACGATGAACTGGAACTCGGCGATGCATCGGAAGAAATGATTTCAAATATTAAATTGGTGGATCTTGCTGGGTCGGAAAGATTGGCAAAGACAAAGTTGTATGGGCAGAAGGATAGGATAAAAGAAGGGACATTGATTAATAAATCGTTGACTGTGTTGGGGAGATGTATAAATTTATTAGCTACGAAGAAAGATTCGTCTAAGACGGCAGTGCTTGTACCATATCGTGAATCGGCATTGACGTATCTTTTGAAAGAGAACTTATCGGGGAATTCTAAGACATGTATGATCTTTTGTATTTCCCCAATAGATTACGAAGAAACTAGTCAAACATTGAATTATGCCAATGAAGTCAAAAAGATTAAAACCAGCGCAAAGGCGAACAAGACTAGATTGGTTAATGTTCCGATCAATTGGGAACAATTGCAGAAAAATGATCAGACTATTATTGATTCATTAAGGAGTGAGATTGAAGTACTTACGTCTAGGCTCAATAGTTTAGAGACTTCTGCCGCAAGTGGTGTACAAAGTCAAGACGAAGAGACAAACTTTGATAAAATTATTGAATATCTTGAAAATGAATCAGCTAAGTTTAAATTTGAGAATAAATACTTGAAGCTGCTTTTGGTGAAGAAGAATAAACATATTGAGGAATTAGATAGGCATATGACTTATGTCGAACACCTGTACGAAGATATGTTCACAAAATATAAGGTGGCCGAATCCGAAAAAATTGAAAAGTCTAAAGAGCACTTACTTGAACAAACCAAAGCGCAAACCAGGGAGATTGAGATTGACTTGGTGGAATTTGATCCTTCCAACTTCTTTTAGGTAAATAGATAGTATGAATGACGGATGTTCTATTACACCCGAGTTCGGGTTGTATATCGTTATTTTGTGTCATTACTGATGATATCGGAGTGATTAAATGCAATTTAGCTAATTACCACTAAGTATAATTTTTCGTTCTTGCTAACTCGAAAGTCTCTGATATCTTATTGGTCATTGATGGCTTTTCTATCTATACAGTCCTTACACGTAGCGTTAATTATTGTTAATCATCCTTGTTGTGCTATTACAATACAAAACATACAATGCGTGGAGATCTATGTTACAATAGTACGACATTTTATTTTTAATGAAAGTTTTCTTTCCCCCAACCTATTCTCCCAATTTGGTAATCCTCCAAATAATAAATTAAATCTACCACTTTTTATCCTCCACATTCTTTTGGCTTCTTTTTTCATTTAACAGTGCCACTAACCGACAACCAACCACTTTAAGGATTATCTATCCATAAGTAGTCACTAAGGATAATCGAATATATGTATATTGTATAATAGATAGCAGCTCGCAATGTCTCAATCCTTGGTTAAGTTATTTAATGCATCTGTTCAAGAAGCAGTCCAATCAACCATCCAACATAATAAACCCTTATTTGTCTACTTAACACATCAGAATGACGCCGAAGATGAGGACAACACCACCACTGAAGAGTTTCTTGAAATGTTTGTACAAGATGAGGAGATAGCCAACGTATTAAATCAGCATTTTGTCTTGTTGAAGCTATTGCAAGGCACCACTGAATATATGTATTTTAATCAGATTTTCAAGGATTTGATTGTACCTAGCTTTTATATTGTACAATCCGGGAAAGTGATTGCCATTATAACTGACACTACTCCTCAGGAAAAGTTTGAAGAACTCATTCATCGGTTGTATAACTCCGCCACTTCCGAGCATCCACAGCTTCAGCTGCAACAACAACAGCAACAACCAGAAAATGCGCATAATACGGTTGCTCCAGTTACTCCTGTTGTTCAACAACCAGAACATACAGGAAATAAAGTTAGACCACCTTCTTCAGGAACTACTAACCCGATTGACGTGCATGAGAGAGAGGTACAAAAGCATAAACAAGAAGTAGCAAGACTAAAGAAAGAGCAACTTGAGGAAAGGAAAAGATTACGGGCATTATTAGAAGCTGATCGAAAAGAGCTCCGTATCAGAACTGAGGAAGAACAACGGTTACTCCAACAACAAGAAGCCAAGGTCCCGGAGCAAGAGCAACCACTCCTTCCAAAGGATCAACAAAACATACCTCAAGAAGGAAATTGCATTCTTTCGATCAAACTCTTTGATGGAACCTCAATCAAACAAGACTTTGATGCCACCGATAGATTGGCAGATGTACGTACTTGGCTAGACACGGAAATTCAAATCATTCCCACTGACACCAGCATGCCTTCATTCGCAAGAAACTCGCATTATCCAGCAACCTATGCATTTCATAGACCCATGTTGCCCAGAATCACGTATACTAAAGAGCAAGAACTGATGAGCTTGAAAGAGCTTGAATTGACACCCCGTTCGGCGTTGATTTTGAAACCCATATATTACAACGAAAGTGATGATGATGCCTCGTTGGAGAATGGTATAGGGGAGAGTCCGAGGGGCATATTTGGTAGGGTTTGGGGTGCTTTGGGGGGATTGGCAAACGTTATTTATTCGTTTTTCGATTATGAAGTTGACAATGGTCCTGAATATCATCATCTTGATGATAATTCGGCCGTGTCTAGTCATAGCAACAATCTCAATAATGATGATGATGCTCCAATTGATTTACATCTTTCAGAAGCTCGCCCTCTCCTATCAAACAGGTCAACATCCTTACTCAATATCGTACCACCTCCATCTCCTCCGCACTCTCCAATTGCACAATCTCCTTTAGTTTCTGATTCGAATATTTCGTCCCCATTTGCAAGCCGGTCATCTACACCTAGACCCGGGTCACGATTACGCATTCAGACATTGTATGATGAAGATAGAGAAAAGGATGGCAAAGGGATTGATACATATAATGGAAACAGTGTCAATTTGAATGAAAGGCCAGATAAGAAAGAAGATAAGTAAATTGAGCAATGTAAGTATGTAATATATGAATTGTAGGTTTTGTTTATTGTTATGTAAATTATTTTGCCTTATTCTGTCAATAGTCTTTATCTCCATACATATGAATGATTAGTGCTTTATAACTAGAGTACACGATCATATTCCATAAAGTTCAAACTTTCAAAGGAGGTGACAATTACTACAAGTAATATGATATTCTTTGTTTCTCAGTGCCGCTTGGGTACAAAATTGGAAAATTAATTGTATGAAAACCCTATCCAGAGAGATGTTACTATGAGGTTGGACAGACGAAAGTACCACCAAACAAACCGCTTTGTATTGAAACAAGGGACCAAGTGACGAAGTTTTAGGGGCGATCAGCAATTGACGCAGTTGGAAAACAAAAGTATTAGACGGATTTAAATTTTTCGTTTGGTTCACTTTATTTCCGATCTCTTCAACACCCAAGAGATTTCTCATATCTGTAAACTGACAATCATTTAATCAAACTTAAACGTTACATGGAGAGGATTAATATATCGCACCTAGAAAACCTCCTCCGCCTTCCCAATGCAGGAGGCACTACTACCACGCCAATCGCAGATGCATCTATGTTAAGTTGTGGATGTCTCGTTTCGGAGACATCTTTCAAAACATCCAACACAAGTATATGCCCAAATTGTGAAACTGCCAATGTGAGAGTACTTGGCGAAGTAAAGCCCTTAAGGGAATTGTATATGTTGGTTCAGCAATTGCATACTCAAGCGGCATCTGCCCAACAGCAATCGTATCATGCGAGTGGGCGAAGGAGGAGATCGTCGGGGAAGAGAGGGAGTCTAGGTGAGAGTGTGGAGAGGGAAAGAGAGGGGATGGGATCTGTTGGCGAGTCAATGGATTTATTGAGCTTATTTTACAAATTTGCGAAAGAGGAGGAATATTCAGGCGGTAGTACAGAAACCAAGAAATCCGTTTCGAAAGAGAGCGGAAGTGCAAAGGTTGATCCGATAGATATTAAGCAACCGCCCCAGAGTGCCGTAAGTGTTACATTGGATAGGCAACCTACCTCCACCCTGTATCAGTCTGCACTTTCGATCTCGCCAGGAGCTAAGGATATTATTCATGTTGAAACGAAATCAATTGGTCCATCTACGATGGAAGTAGTGCCCGATTATCTAAACCTCGAAAAGAATTTATTATCCAGTATAAGTGAACAAAAGGAATATAACTTCACTAAATGTTTTCCCTTCCATCGTAAGATGTCCTCCTTCCCTACCCAGCAAATAAAATTCAATTTCCCATTCAAGTCAGGATCGATCAAAAAGGCCGTTAGTAGCTCTATACACACCTATCTCGACTTCAATACAGGCGAGGAAGTCACCCGGTTCGTGTTGATAAATGCGAAAAGATGGGAAGTTTACGAATATATTGTCCCCATCAATGGACCTAACAAGTCCCCCACTAAACCACAATTGATTTGTTGTGGGAAACTGAGCGGAGAATTCGGCGAAACCCTAAACAATCTCAACGAACCTGTTCTGATCCACCCACGTGAAATCATTATCCGTAACGACTTTAACTCAAAAAGTGAACCTAGCAGTTCACCAGAAGAAATAATGAAGAGACTCCAACACTGGGACCAGATCTATTGTCATCTCACGAAAAACCTCTTGGTTATTTCCGGTACTAGGGGAATCATGCGTGTGTATAATCTCAATCGAATAAAAACAAAATATAGGCTAGGTCAGTCAGTGTATACCTATCTCACGAATTTTCCTATTAGATGTATATCTGTTTCAGTCAACGAGGCATTAATAGCTTGTGGTATAACCGCCAAAGAGAGGGTCTCTGCCAAGGAGCAGACGTTTGTGATCTTACATCGGATACAATATGGCACCGGAGCAAATGCGGGATATTTGGATTCAGTTAATCCAATGACGATAGCTATCCCATATAGAGATCCTATTAAAATTTTAAATTTTAATGCGACATCGTCACATTTGATTTGTGGGACATCGTGGGAGTCACGATATTTGGTGATTAAATTAAGGAGCAGTAAGGATAAAGATGACAATTATAGAAAACCCAGATTGATCTGGTCTGATTTTGTTTACAAGACGAGTGCTAGACGTGGGAGAACAGGAAATGATGATGAGAATGTTGATCATGGTGTTGGGGAGAATGATAAGATAGAAGCCGATAATGATTTAATGATGTCAACAGAAGGTATGACTGATGTTAAATTTGGAAACATGTATAGTAATACAATTGTGATTACTTCTTGTTCAATCAAGAGTAGGCCGCCAATTATAATTAGATTGGATGGGGCAATGATTGACTCCAAGAGAACTGTGATGGCAGGGGTTGATAATTATAGTATTCAGAATAGTATGAACAGTATGGACGAAGAGGAGTATTCGTCGATAATTTCGGCAGAGACTATCATGAAGATTCCTGAAGTTGGGTCGATGATACATAAGGCAGCTATATCACCAACTGGGGATGGTATTGTATTTTTGGGTAAAGATGGTAGTCTTTATCTAGTTAGTGGATCGAATTTTAAAACTAGATTATCCACTACATCGACAGCAAAAAGGATTATCGTATTGTTAGGAGAAGTTGCAAATGCAGAACGATTTAGTGAGGCTGCTTCTGTGTTATTTTCACCTGATGGTGGGAAAGTGTTTACAGTCGATAGAAAAGGTGTGTTTACCATATTTGATTTTACCAAGGGAGTTCCTGGAGAAGATCCTGAAGTCATTAAATGTAAGATTGTTAGTATATAGTTAATTCATAAAGTAAACTATGTGTAATTCCGTTGAAAAGCCGTGGTCCACTACAAATACCACATAATCCTTTGTAGATGGTTATGACACAATCTCGATCTAACCATAATAAGAAAAAATTTGCGATGGAGGCTTGGATCCACAGTTTTTCTTTCTTTTTGTATTTCATACCAAGAAAAATGCCTTACCTAAGTTAACTAAAACGTTTAACTAAGAACACATAGTAAATTCGTTAGTGAAGAAGAAGCCATCCACTCAACTGAAAAAAATTGTTCACAATTAGAATAATAATCTTTCTTGGTTTGTTGTTTTCTTTCTTCTTTCTCTCTTCTTCAGTTTGCAATTAGCAGAAATCAGCAGCAGTAATGTCCTCCGCTATCCCAACCAAAGCCCCTCCTGCCGCTTACAACGATATCCTCGACCTCATTGGTAACACCCCATTGGTCAAACTTAACAGAATCCCCCAATCCTACGGGATTAAGGCTAAGATCTACGCCAAGGTTGAACTCTTCAATGCAGGTGGTTCCATCAAAGACAGAATTGCTAAGAACATGGTCTTAGAAGCCGAAAAGACCGGTAGAATTAAGCCAGGATATACTTTAATCGAACCAACTTCTGGTAATACCGGGATTGGTCTTGCCCTTGTGGGTGCTGTTAAGGGATACAGAACCATTATTACCTTACCTGAAAAAATGTCTAATGAAAAGGTTTCTGTCCTTAAAGCTTTAGGTGCTGAAATTGTCAGAACCCCAACTGAAGCAGCTTGGGATGCACCAGAATCTCATATTGGTGTAGCTAAGAAATTAGAAAAGGAAATCCCTAATTCCGTTATCTTGGATCAATACGGTAACGAAGCCAACCCATTAGCACACTACTACGGTACCGGTTATGAAATCTGGGAACAAACCGAAGGAAAAGTCACTCATTTAGTCGCAGGTGCAGGTACTGGTGGTACCATCTCTGGTATTTCCAAGTATTTAAAGGAAAAAAACTCCAAGGTTCACGTCACCGGTGCTGACCCTGTGGGGTCCATTTTGGCCCAACCAGAGTCATTAAACACTTCTACTGAAGGATATATGGTCGAAGGGATCGGATATGATTTCATCCCAGATGTGTTGGATAGAAAATATGTTGACCGTTGGATCAAGACAGATGATGCCGAATCATTCAAGTTGGCAAGAAGAATCATTAGAGATGAAGGTATCCTTGTTGGTGGATCTTCTGGATCTGCTTTACAAGCCGCATTAGATGTTGCTAAGGATTTGACCGAGGATGATGTTGTCGTTGTTGTTTTCCCTGATTCTATTAGATCTTATTTATCCAAGTTTGCTGATGACGAATGGATGAAGTCCAATGGATTTGAAGTTGAAGAAACTGGTGCTGCCAGTAAGACTGATGAATTCTTGGCATCAAAGACCATTAGAGATTTAGTTTCTGGTAAAGCTCCAGTTGTGACTGTTACTCTTGCTGACACTGTTGCTAAGACCTTCGACTTGTTGCAAACTAATGGATTTGATCAATTACCAGTCTTAAACAAGAGTGGTAACTTAGTGGGATTGATCACATTATCTAAGATTTTGAAGTCCTTATCTACCAAGAAGATCCAAATGACTAATTCCATCAGTTCAATCATTATTGATTTCAGAAACTTGGCTGATTATTTCGAAAAATCATTCACAATTACTAAGGAATCAGGATACACTAAGAGATCTTACGAACCAATTACTTTGGATACTTCCTTGGCTGTGTTGAACAAGTTTTTCGAAACTAATTCTAATGCAATCATTACTGATGAAGAATTAAAACCAGTTCAAATTGTCACCAAGGTTGATTTAGTCGCCTATTTAACCAAAAACAACGTATTTTAGATTCTCTAGAGATTAGATATATTTATGTATGATATTAATAATGTATATTAAATAAGTATTACAACATAGATATATATGACACAGGGTTCATGAGAACTTCCATCTATTTCCACAGTTTTCACAAGTACAAAAGGTAGTCAACGGTTCATCCGCAGATCTAGTTTGCATCTGATAATAACTAACTTTCTTATGTTTACACTTCCCACAAGTAAATCTATCAGTCACCGCTCTCTTTTCAGTTGCACCCTGAGCATCAAATAAATTCTGTTTATGTAACTTCTCAATTTCCTTCTTCAAACTTTCTGGTGCCATCTCATTAGGAGTCATCTTTATAAATTGTGAAGCCAAGATCGCCTTGGTCAATAACCTCTCCCTCAATTCCGGATTCTTTTTGTTTCGCAAATTCATGGTATAGGTCCGAAGTCTATTTCTATACGAATCATTCACGGTCAGGTATTCGCTCTTAAACACCTCGGATTCGATTTCCGTAGCCACTGTCAAGATCGATTGTGCTGGGTCATCACGCTCGACTGCTAAGGAGGTGTATAATGCACTTACAGATGCGTTTCTGGTTGGGTTGTCATAGAGGCTGATATTCACCCCATCAGTTTTCGGATTACGTGGTCCTTGGTGGAATTTGGAATTCGTACCGGGGATGGTATTATTGTTATTCTTTCCGGGGTTAGACACTGCACTTGGGGTAGTACTTGATGTCTCACTCTTGCCTCCAGCACTACCTCCTTGTGCCTTCTTTTTATTTTTTTCGTTCTGAACAGCATCTCTCCATGACCTAATCATCTTCTTGACCAAAGTGCTAACTTCGCTATTATCATGAGTTCTGAATTTGTTGACGGCAACCCCGACCTTAGTTTCTCTCAAGAGTTTTTCGGTAGGTTTTACACCATCATTGAGAATGTTTAATAGTTTGAGGATGGTGGTTATATCGGATGCCTTTTCAAGGTTTGAGATGGTAGATTTTATCTCTTTGGTGTCCATGATGGGTATTCTATCTGCTTGTTTCTAGTAGTGTCAATGAATAAGCTTAATGATGTTTATTTTTGAAAGAATTTTTTGGTATTTTTTTCAATTTTTTTTTTCTCTCATTGCGCTTTCTCCCGTCAACAGAAAATTTGCATTGGTTTAAAGCATAAACATATGCTAAGTAGATCAACGAACCAAGTAACAATGGATAACAACAAAAGTACAACTGTATCAATAGGCAAATTCCCCTTCGACTACACTGAGGAACAAGTTCTTGAAATAGCCAAATCAGTAGGTCCTGTCCTCGACCTAAAACTCCTATTTGATGATCTTACTGGTAAATCAAAAGGTTACGCAATCATAAACTATGGAGATCATGAAACTGCATCATCAGCAGTAAGGAATTTGAATTATATGACATTGCTAAATGGGAGATTTCTCAAATGTTCGTTTATAAATGATATTGGTGTGGATTCTTCTTCTAGTGTGAAGCTTCCGCCATTGCCTTTGGGTATTCAATTGCATCCCAATCAGAATGCATCACAAGTAATATCGAGTATATTGCAGAGTGTGGATCCGAATACTGCCATGACGATCATGAAAGAAATTAAGACTATGAGTGTTGATAATCCCAAATCAACAAAAGTGTTGTTGGAAAGATTTCCACAATTGGCACTTGCATTGGTTGAATTGGGGATGATTTCAAATACCACGAATCAGGATTTGATTGAGTTGACTTTGAATAAGAAGATACCTGTATTGAAAGAATTGAATATCAATCACGTTAACTTGTTGAAGGCCGTGAATCAGTTGAGTGAGTCCGATATTAACGAATTAGATGACAGTCAGCGGGATATGATCAATAATATGAGAAAAGAGATTGAAAAGGGTACGTATGGAGAGGTTTTGGAGAGTAACAAGGTGTAATTATTTTAGATGGTTATCAGAGAAGTACAGAATTAAATGTGTTAGTTTGTTGCATCCAAATGACAAATCAACCGAGTTCCTGGAGAACTTTAGATTTTGTATGAATTGACATTTGCATAATTTTAGAAAGACTGCCAATGTGGTATTCAAACGATTGAGAACTTCCTGCTGATGTCGGTTAAAAGTCTTTGAGATAGGTTATAAAACGCATCTGGGTACTACGAAATATGAAGGGAGGTGTATCTACTGATTCATTAATGCACTCGTCTTATAGTCTCTTTTTTAGCTGATGTATAACCAGTGCTTAGAGTAGTTACCCAAGTAATGTACAATATAGATAAATAGATTTAATTGGATATAATGGATACTGATGCATAGTCGTATCGCAATATACCTTTCGCTTTCCCGAGTGTAAATGGATTTAATTCTTTATATCATCGCTGTGTTCATAAACTAACGTCTGACTTATTGGACGAATTGTAAGCAAAGCAAAGATTTAGTGTTCCAGGGAATAAACGGCAAAACAAGTGATATATTTCAAAATTGTACTGATAGTAGATTAGATGATGACTTGTTGGATGCAGCTTTATACATTGAGTGACATATTTCGTTATGTAGCTGTAGACCTGCTAATTAGCAAGACCTAATTACAGCAATTTGGGAATAACGTGATTGACGTCATTATTAATTTGGTTTTGTTGCCTTTGTGTTCGTTTATTGATTCCGATAAAAAATTAAAATGCTCAAGACTCTTTTATTGCATTGTTTAAATAAAGTACACATCACCCCCCCTTATTTAATTGGGTCCAACATTCCCATTGTTGGTAACTTCAAATCAGTCAGTCACCCACCACTGTCGTTGCAGTCACACTCTTTATGTAAAATCCTACTAAAGGGGGGGATCCCAATTAAAGGAAAGAAATTTACTGAGTGATGGATAGCCGGAAATTTTATTGTTGGGGAGTGGGAAAGTCACTTGACTCATTTTTAATGTTACATCAAATTTGTATGATCTTTCTATACTTTTTCTTGTTCTGTGCCCTTTACTTAACAACTGTCCGTGCTGCTTATTTATTACTATTTCTTGTAGTAATATTATTAGTGTTTTACTTAAATAACCTCTACGTGTCCAAGAAAGCAGATTGGTGTTATTAAGCAAAACATTTGATTATTCCTTATCTACGCTTTAAGTTTCCGCCGGGGGGGAAGAAGATTCAATTGAATTTAGGCGGTATAATCGTTCCACCTCCACACTTTCTTTCTTTTTTTAGAGTGACTGACTTAATCACTAAACTAAAACTTGAAACATCCTTACTTAATTAAAGTTCATTTAAATATACGAAGTATTATCTGATTGTATAAGTAGTTTTACATTTGCCTCCCTTTAAATTTTGTTCTTCATTCACTTATATCATACCAAGTTATATTATTACATTTACCAAAACTACACTCCCCTATTATAAATTTATTATACACCACGCTTTAATAGCTACTACTACTACTTTATCATGGCTACCCCAAAAAGACGTATTGAAAAGGATGTTATGGAACTCATGATGAGTGACCACGACGTTACACTAATCAACGATTCCATCCAACAATTCTTCGTGATATTCCATGGTCCCAGTGACACTCCCTACGAAGGTGGAACTTGGAAAGTCCGCGTAGAATTACCTGATCAATATCCTATAAAATCACCCCTGATAGGTTTCACTAACAAAATCTACCACCCAAATATTGACGAAGGGTCTGGATCCGTGTGTTTGGATGTGATTAATCAGACATGGTCACCGATGTTTGGATTATTGAATATTTTTGAGAATTTCTTGCCGCATTTATTGAGATATGCGAATCCTAGTGATCCTTTGAATACTGAAGCATCAAATTTGATGACCAAGGATGAAAAGAAGTATAATGAGACAGTGAAGAGGTATGTCCAGCAATATGCCAAGTTAGCTGCATTGGCTAATGGAAGAGATGAAAAGAATGGGACTGAAATAGAAGATGATGATGAGGATGAGTTGAGTGATGTGGGGAGTTTATCTAGTGATGATGAAGATGACTAGATTTCAGTGGTTGCTTCTCAAAGGTAGAGAAAACCCTTCCGCTGAGTAGCAGAGTAAACCATTAATACTCTCCCCGAAGGCTGGACTAATGAAAATAAATCATCACTGTTAAATCAATAGTCTGCTCCTACGGCAAGAGCATACTGTCATCGATTTGCCCGTCGTGTGGTATATCTATCATTGTTGCGTCTTTTTATCTCATCATTCCACTTTTTTTATTATTCATGTTATTGCTTACTTATTCTGGAGTTTATGGTTCATAATTCATTGGTTTAATTTTCCCTGACTTTTTATATCGATCTAATTTTACATACCTAGGGAATTTGGTTCATTTTCATTAGCTTTAGTTTATTGCTCTATTTTATATTTGTCTATTTTATTATTAATAGTAATAATTGGTATTAGATAGTGTTATATGTATATAGAGATGTCTATATCCAATTGATTATCTTAATAAATTGTATTCTTCTTCCTCAGTAAATTAAATGTGTTGACGGCATCATTGAAAAAACTCAAATGTACTTTTTTTCAATCATCAATGCATTTCTGTCCACCAAACATTAATATTTCAAACCTAAGTATAATACTCCCTGTTCACATACCTATGGATAAGAAAAAATGTCAGATGTTGAAGACACGCCACCTCCAAGTAGGAATAAAAAAAGGGTATCCCAAGACGATCTCTACCGAAAATCAACTCAGTTCACTTTATGGTCGTTCACTCAAGAAGAATTAGAATCAACCAAACGAAAAGCCAATGCCCGAGGACGCAAAATAGCTACCGAATCATTCAATCAAGTATACAACCAGGCTAAACTGGATCACCCGGACGTCTTCAACCAATTACTACCCGATGATGATCTTCTTCATCCGGACAAGCTCCAATCAACTTTGACATATGAGGAAGAAACGACTTATCTCAACTTCTACGCCAATAACATCATCCAAACCTGTGACTTCTTCAAAATGCCCACGCAGGTTAAGCTCACCGCCGCCAGCTTCTTTAAGAAATTCTACTTAGTGAACTCGGTAATGGCCTACCACCCAAAGAATATCTTGTATACTTGTGTTTTCCTCGCTGCGAAATCAGAAAACTATTTCATATCGATAAATTCATTCGTGAAAGCCTTAAAAGGTACAGAAGCATCACACATCCTAGACCTAGAGTTCATCGTCTTACAGAGTCTAAAATTCACTCTATTGGTGCATCACCCTATGCGTCCATTATATGGGTTTTTCCTTGATTTTCAGGCGGAACTCCTACATCCCGAACCAGTGATGTACGACGTGAGTGTGGATACTTTGGGTAATTTGTATAATAAGGCGAAGGTGTGGTTGAATGATTATGCTATTATTAGTGATGTTGGGTTTTTATTTAGTCCTCCCCAGGTGGCACTTGCCGCGATGTATGATTGCGAACGAAGGATAACTGATAGATATTTGAAGAGGAAGTTTTTGAGAGGGGGAGAGTTGGATGTTATAAAAGAAGCGGCAGAAGGGGATGAAAAGGAAGAAAAGGACAAAGCTGACGAAGAAAAGGACAAAGATGATGTTGAGAAGGACGAGAAGGTGCATGAGGCTAAGGGAGGAGAGGTAAAAGAGCCCAGTGGAAGAGAGCAATATGAAACCTTAGTAAGAACAATCCGAAAATGTATCAAGATAGCCAAAAATATTCAAACTACCAGTAGAGAGGAAAGCAAGGAGATTGATAAGAAATGTTTCTTTGCCCTAAACCCTAAAAAATTGATAGATAAACGTATAAAGAAGTTCACAACCGGTGTGGGTGGATCTAGTGTTCCTCCAGAGTCAAAGGAAAAACTGATTAAGGTACATAACAAATAGCAACGTAGCAAACAATTAATAGAATAGAAGGTATACTAAGCGATGCTGATTGAATGCGACATTTTTCCAGTAGCCGTTTTTGGTAAAATTGCGCTAATCGAATTTTTCACTTACAATGCACAAAAAAATATAAAGCGAGCAAACTATCCCTACGCTTCAAACCATTAAATTCTTCTTTCCCAATTTGTTTCAGCAATTGACTCAATCCTCTGGAAATATGTTAAGAAGACTGTATTCATCCTCGTCCAAAGTCGTTCAATCCCTCCGAAACCCGAGCCTTTTCCAAACAAAAGGTTTCATCAATGGCCAATGGACCTCCACCAGCAACAAAAAAACCTTCGAAGTCCACAATCCTGCCCTTCGGGGTATCTCTCCCGAAAAATCCAAAGTCGCCATTGTCGACTCTATGTCTGAATCTGATTATAATGAAGCAATTAAGGCTGCGCGTGTCGCATTCGAGAAATTTAAGTCTACGTCTGGTACCAGCAGAGCTGACCTCTTGATGTCGCTTCATAATCTTATGTTGGACAATAAAGAGGATTTGGCAAAGTTAGTTGTGCTCGAAAATGGGAAACCTTACACAGATGCCCTTGGAGAAGTTACCTATGCTGCATCTTTTTTTAAATGGTACGCGGGTGAGGCTCCAAGGGTCTATGGATCCATAATCCCTTCCCAAAGCTCCTCCAATCGGATCTTAGCTCTTAAACAACCTGTTGGAGTATGTGGATTACTCACACCTTGGAATTTTCCTTTGGCTATGATAACTAGAAAACTTGGGGCCGCGATTGCGGCCGGGTGTACGACTATCATTAAACCCGCTTCCGAAACTCCATTATCTGCACTCGCATTGGCAAAATTAGCAGAGGAAGCAGAAATACCAAAAGGGGTAGTCAACGTTCTCCCAGCTTCTGAAGCAGCTGTCATCGGGGAATTAATTACGACCCACCCCGATGTAGCCAAAGTCTCATTCACGGGCTCAACTGCCGTCGGAAAAATATTAATGAAACAATCGGCATCCACACTCAAGAAATTATCATTTGAATTAGGTGGAAATGCTCCATTTATTGTATTTGAGGATGCTGATATTAATAAGGCTGTAGAGGGCGCTATGGTATCCAAATTCCGTTCGAGTGGACAGACATGTGTCTGTGCCAACCGTATCTTTGTTCATGAAAATATTTATGATAAATTCTCCGAGGCGTTCTTGGAAAAACTCAAATCCACTACCAAGTTGGGTAATGGGATGGAAGAAGGTGTGACACATGGACCATTAATCCATTCCAAGGCAATGAAGAAAGTACTTGAACATATAGATAACGCCGTTGAAGGAGGTGCGGAAATTCTTTGTGGAGGGAAAGCTCGTCCGGACCTTGGTGAGAATTTCCACGACTTGACCATTTTGGGAAACGTGACTACTTCCATGCAGATCGCAAAGGAAGAAACATTCGGTCCGGTGGCTCCTTTGATTAAGTTTAGCTCGGAAGAGGAAGTTATTAAGATGGCTAATGATACTGAAGTTGGTTTAGCGGGGTATTTCTTTTCCACCGACGTTCTGAGAGTTTTTAGAGTCGCAGAAGCATTGAAGGTGGGTATGATAGGTGTGAATACCGGTGCTATTTCTGAGGCTGCATTACCGTTTGGTGGTGTGAAGGAGAGTGGGTTTGGGAGAGAAGGATCCAAATTTGGGGTGGATGATTATGTGGTAGTGAAAGCTGTTGTTATTGGTGATGCTTAGTTAGGATGTCTTTATTAAGGTTACATAGTATAATACATAGATTTATTTAACGAGTTTAGTTTTGTTCTTGTGGTTGGACAGGAGGGGTTGGCTCTTTTGCGATGGTTACTTGTGTACTGCCTTCTTGTTTAAGTTCCTCTTTCGGCTCTGCTTCAACGTTGACTTCAACCTTTTCAATTATCTCTGTCTTTGGTTCTTCCATATTTTGATCGGCTAATGCTGGTGTTTGTTCATTTACGATTTCATTGCCATTTTCCTCTAAATTTTTCGCAAGTTGTTCTGTTGATTCTGATTCAATGGCTACGTCTGGAATGTTTTCTTGTTTATGTTCCTCGTTTGGCTTTGATTCAACATTAACTTCAACATTTCTATCGACTACATCTAACTCCGCCTCTTCAATTTTTTGATCAACTAATGCGTTTGCTTGTTCAATTGTGGTTTCGCTAGCCTCTTCCTCGTCCTTTTGTGCAATTAGTTCTGTTGATTCTCCAACAATTTGATCGACTGTTACAACTGGTTGTTCAGCTGAAATTACGTTAGAAGTCTCTTCTAATTTATCATTTACTATTTCAGTCGTTTCTTGGTTGACAACTTCACCAAGATTTTCTTTTTTTCTTTCATCAACAATTGCCATCATTTGCTCGGTTGCAAGTTCAGTAAGAGCTTCCTTGTCTTCCTTTACTTCTTCTTCGACTGTAGCCTTCTCTTCATCTTTTTCAATCTCCTCCTTCTTTTCCTCTACTATTTGTGGCTCCTTCTTTTCATATACACTCAAATCTGGTTCTTTGACATCCTCGAACGTATCTACTTCCACATTATCTAATCCTGCATCAGTCACCCTAAAATACCTCTCATTGCTTACCAACAAACTATTCAGAATATTCACCACCTCTTTTAAACTATCTTCAAGACCACCCACTTCCTTTCTGTCCTCCATCGCACTCTGCAAAATCTTTGCTAACTTCCCAATTCTCTCACCATCGTCTTCTGCCTTTCTCTTCTTTCCAATCTCTTTCTCGACATCAATGTCGGCTTTGATTGATTGAATCATTCCATCTACATCAATGTCTTTTTCTATGACTCTCGATAACTCAAATTCCGAATGTTTCACGCAGGTTTTCATCAATTCTTGACGCTCGACATAATCCACACACGCCAACGACTTGAATGTGAGTGAATAAAGACCATTCTCAAGTGTCACGCCATTTACTATGGAAGAAGGGAAGTTTTTAAGCGTGGCGGGAGCGGGGGCATATTTAGTTGGTGGGAAATTTGGGACATAACTTGGTGGTTGTTGATGTTGTTGTTGCGATGTTGTTGTCCTTGCGTTGTGCTGCGATGGATGTGTATGGTGGTGGTGTTGGTGATGGGTTGCTGATACTATTTTCTTATGTCTTCCCATGATGTACTTGCTTCGATGTAGCGTGTTTGTTGTGTACGAATAGATGGATGGATATTGCTACTCAAGTTTTTCTTCGGTTGGAATTTTTTGAACTTTCAGTTCAATTATTTTGACTTTGATTATTAAGTTGGGGGTGCTACCACTTGTGTGTGCTACCATTTGCTTTTTTCCTATATGGGATATCCTTGACTACTCTCCCTAAGATAGAAACCACTAGTAAGATCGTAATTACAATAAAATACATTAAAGATAAACTTAACCTAAAATACAAATATCCTAAAAAACACAAAATCCAATTTCAACTTCTGCATCGAGACAAATCCTTCTAACTATGTCATCATCCCCTCCACCAAACTTTCTTCAATACCATCAATCAAACCATCAATGTCCTCAACTTTGATTCCACAACTTAAACTAATCAATTTTCTATATTTATACATCCTCTCATCGACAGCAAATAGCTTTGTGCGTTCAGCGATTTGTTGGACTAGTTTACGACGTTTGATTTGGAGGGTGGTTAATTCAATTGCATCTTCAACACTTCCTTCACCATCATCTTTTTCTTCTTCGATATCTTCTAGCTTGCGCTTCGAAAGGGCGGTCTGAACCGCATGGGTCTGATTTTTATCCATAACTTTTCCAAATTCTGAAACACGTTCTTCGATAACCTTCGCACAATCAGCAATTTTCTCCTCAATCGCAGCCGCACCCACTTCCACATTTGTCATATCCATTTCATCTAAACCCAGGGCTTTAATACTCTTTCTAAACCCAGCCACAACGTCCCTCTCTTCAGCTTCCTTAGACCCAATCAACGCCTCTAATTTCCTTTCTTCGTGTGATAAACTTCTCATCTCGCTCACATATTCATCACCAAGTGAATTGATCATTGAATTAACCATGCTCTTGAGGTCACCGATCTCCAACACTCCTTTCATTTCTGGAAGGGGGCTAACTGACTTTTCCAAAAACACATTAGTATGACTATTATTAGAAAGTGCTGCAAGGTGGGCCTTGTTGACTCTAGCGGTTTCAGGTGAATCATCATCGTCGTCATCTTCTTGGATAGTCGTACGTTGTGTGTCTGGAGTTTCTATTTTTCTGGCGTGTACAGTATGTATTGGCGTAGCAAGTAATTGTTGTGCCTGTTCTGTTGAATAATTAAAATTCTCAGGTTGTGGTGGTTGTGGAGCCCTTTGTATGGCTGATTGAGGGGGTTGTATAGCCGGTGGAGGAGGTGGAGGTATGGAAGGAGCCTGAAAAACTTGTTGATCATAATTTGGAATACCATTGGATACAGATCCAGCTGTTACTGTGCTAATTATGAATGCCGCAGTTTCGCGATTGACATTCTCCAAATCTTTACGGACACCGTACTCACTCAACCACCTCACCAACCACCTTCCCCCATTGCCGGCTTTAGCAGCGATATGCAAACACGTATCCCCATTCACATCCTGGTGATCCAATACGTTTCGCAACAATTCCGGTTTGATGGCGTTACTCATGCTGGTTAATTTATTCAAGATTGTAGTGAGATAATATCTCAAACTGTCGTACTTATTTTTGAGTTTCAGATATTGTGCTAAATAATGCAAGGGAGTCCTTCCATTGATATCGGTATTAATAAGACCTAATTCTAACGCATCCAATACCTTAGGAAAATTCTTCAATTCATAACAATTGTTAAAACTAATAAGTTTTGATAACGGATTCAATCCAAAATTATTCACAACTAACGGATTGGCACCCTTTTCCAACAAAATTCCTATCATGGCAAGATTTCCAATCGATGCTGCCCAATGTAGAGCCGTATGTCCCTCATCGTCAATTTCTGCGTTGATGTTGAAGTCCGCAGGAGGGTAGGTTATGAAATATGGCACTTCGGCATCATCCTCACTGAAGAATTTAAGAAGCTGAGATGCATAAGTATTTTCAGTTTGGGTTTTGGTATGGTTAGTGATGTTAGTAAGATCTCCGTCGGCAGAGTTTATAGAAGTGTCTGATTCGCCGCGTTGTGACCAATTTGTGTCATTGGATGATTGAGATGAGGTGGGGAGTTTTTGTTGGTACTGATTAATGGGAACTTGGTTGTTGGCGTAGCTGTTCCCGTTATAGTATTTTGCTTGGGCTTGCTGTGCATGTTGTTGTTGTTGCTGCTGTTGTTGGATTTGCATTTGGTAGTTTTGGTAGTCATTTTGGAATTGCATTGTTTGCATGAATTCATTTTGGGTGGGGAAAGGTTGTTGCCCTGGTTGTTGTAATTGTTGTTGTGGGATTGTAACAGCACCATTAGCTACCACCTGTGGCGGTTGAGCTAGCACTGTAGGTGGTGGAGGTTGCTGTCCATATACTTGTTGATATTGACCATTTGGAGGCATGTATTGTTGTTGCTGTCTCGGCATTCCATTATTAAAATTGTCTTGAAATTGTTGTTCATTATTCATAGCTTCTGCTGTTGCGGCTGCAGCTTGTTGTTGTAAAGCTGCCTTTTTCCCAGTCTTATATTTCTTCATTGGGGTATCACCAGGTAATTTTGGTTTCTTAACATACTTTCTCTTAACCAGTGTAGGCTCTTTTGGAGGAGGTTTTTCCTTTACGGGGATAAGTAAATTAGGATCATTAAGATCTAGGTATAGCACAGGAGCATCTTCTTTTGTTACACCATAAGTGACAGCTAATCTTCTTGCATCTTCCAAAGGAATCCAAGTACCTTGAAATCTACCAAATCCACCTTGAATCTTTTCATGTAGTCCCAGCTGAACACCTTTTTCTAATATTTTAGTTCTTCTTGCTTTGGGAAAATTACAACATTTTAATATTTGTGTAGCATTTACCCAATCATCTTTACATCTTCTCATGATTGGAGAATCATTCATTGTACATTCATACACATCAGTCTATAGTGTTTTTGGTTAGTATCTTGTTGCAATCGGTGTTTATTTATATAGACGGGTTATAAATTATATGTAGTATCATAGAATCCATTGTATATTTCGTGGATGTGTAGAGGGTGGTCTGAGTTAGTGAGCAAAACCGAAAAAGGGATGATTGAGATTGGATGTATCTTTGCTATATAAACAAAGCAAGTAAATTAGTAGTTCTAGTATATAGTACATACGTTTGAGTAAGTAGCTCTAAACACTTGTGGTTGAGTCATGGACATTTATTAAAGAGAGTGAATAGTAGTCAGTTAATAATTAATTAATGGATATAAGTTGATTATGGTAAACTGTTATATGCAAATATATGGAAAAGTTAGCGTAATTATATAAAGCGTTAAAGTATTTTTTTTGGTTCTCATTTTCATTTTACTATTGGAAAATTACGTTTGTTTTTTTCTTATTGTTTAGTTTAGCAGTAATTCGTAGTAATTGTTCACTCCGTAGTGTACAGCAATTATTTTTCCACTCTAAGTAATTAAAAAATTCTAGGCTGGTTGTTCTTTTTTTTTTCGATCGCTGAAGAAACAGACGCGTAAATCTCGTTCTTACTCTTAATTAATTATTAACAGAGCTGACGCGCTCTGGTCCCATAGTTAACAATTTTCTTTGTTTACGTTTTTAATACTATCAATCTTATCTGAATTGAGGAAATATATGGATTCCAAATAATTTCATATACACACATATTTCAATATTCAAGGTCAATAACGCCTCAATTTTCATTTGAACTTTGTACACATCTATATCTATTATGCGTATTCTAAATCAATTCCAAATCACGATGAATTAGATATAGTTTTACTCTATTTGTATAAAAGATGATTCGATCTATTCCTTTTGTCTTGTTCTACAGCTTATGTATTTCTTAGGTTTAGATTCATGCTGGATAAAAGAATCTTTTCTTAACTTTCTGAAATTCTCTCGAGCTTAATGCCTGCGAATAAATGGAAAATACTAATGCGAAATATACTAAATTTTCATTGAAATGGATATAGATTATTAATTTGCTGTGAAATGATAATTCAAGACGTAAAACATACCTTGGCTAATTTCAATATATCCAAGAATAATCCACAGTAACACTGCTCCTTTTGGGGTTATTTAATTTACAAAGCCTGTTGACTATTTGATTCAAATTTTAGAGTCCTTGCATCATCTAATTTTTTAATTTTTCTTATTGCTTTTGCAGCCATTTTGCACCAGCACACAAAGTTGGAATTCGTTCAACTGAAATATGTTCCGGTAATTCAACAGATTGCTCTCTATATATTTTCATAATTTTAAGTGATGAGTTTGTTATTGATTGACCTGATGGGGTAAGTTTTTAAATTTTTCTATAAATTGAATATGATTTCTACGAAAACTTCCAAGGCATTGTCAGTTAAATATGTACACAACAAATCCAATGCATTCAACTACTGATAATAAATACTGGGATATGAAGTTCAGTATTCTTAGAGTACCAAAGTTCATTTTCGCTTTAGGAGAGTGAATAAGTTGTTGTAACCTTAGATATCCGCATCAATCATTTTCCTCATTGGCAGTCAAAATCAGTCAAAATCAAGTTTACTCTTGTGGTATTCGTTCAAATATATCCTGATCTTGCTAAACAAAAGTGGACAAATCAGATAAGGGCAAAGAGATCACGATACAGAGATTTATTTTAAATTGTGCACATGTCTAGTTGGTATATGCGATCAGGTGGATTTCGTATTTACGCGTAATCAATCAATATTTAAACTTTAGCATTAACTTTCAGTATTCGAAAGGCCCCAACCCCAACTAATACAAACACATAATATCACAGTTTTGGTGTCACCCGACAAGACAAATTCCGTCCTATAGCTTTTTAAATTATGTACAAATCCAATTGACATCGGCGCGTTGGATCGGGTACGATATTTTGTATTGACAAACTAATCAAAAATCACTTATGACGTCAATAATACAAAATTTCTTCTTACCAAGGTCCAGCAGCATCACACCCATTGAAGAGCTATATATGTACACAGCATAAATATCTGCGTTGATTTTTCTTTGTTTGGAAATGATTTAGTTTGGTTGCAACTACAAAGATTACTCAGGTTGGTTTTTTACTTGCAACCAGCCAAAACCTTTTGCACACTCTCTCTATCTATCTCTCCTAACATCGGGAAATCATCTTGGATAGTAAAAAATGAATTTACCACAGATTTAGGTAAAGTTTTGATTGTGGCTGGGCAAATTTTTCCCCGTATTTATGATGTTCATTGTGTAGATAGTGCAAACTTTGATATGATAAAGTCTATACTTACAGTTGTATGGTAGAAGTAGTAGAGACTCAAGTCTCGATTTCCTCAGAAACTGCTTAAGCTGAACTGAATGTTCTCTAACCTAACTTGTCCAGTTGATGAGATAAAAGGATTGGAAAATTCAAGAATTGTAAAGTGATTTTCTTGCAAATTCATGTATCCACACTACTACTCAAAAAGCATAACAATTTACTTCGAGGTCGAGTTTTGTAATGCAGTCAACCTGGTAGTTATTTAATGAATACATTATTCTCATCAGTTAACTCTTTATTTATATCGGACATAGGAACTTAACCTTATTGGTGATGACGTAACATTTCTTCCTGTCGTGTTGACAACAAGTTTTACGTTTCTTCTATAATTGCTTCCCCAGATCAATGTAGGATGGTTAAAGATTGTCTCCAATTTCGTCTAATCCGCCGTATTGTAAGCAAAACTCAGCCTCGTACGATATATTTCTAGAAAACATTATATCAATCCTATCTCATGATTTTAGAAATGTTGGAAATTCGGGTAACCAAATACTTGGCAGCAAGGGTTATTTTTTTGCAGCAAACTAATTAATATTACCTGGTCCCTTTGATTAGAGTGTGCATTCAAGATTGATGAAGCACCATACAACTAATAGAAGATGTTGGGGCCACGTGTGCATGGGTAGGTTTCCCCTCTTATTGAAGGGACAACAAACTCAATCATGTATGCATACCGTCAAGTATCCACAGTTTTTGCTACGAATTGCCCGAAGCGGTTTGGAATAGTTCGGAAGAAGATACACAAGGGAGAGAGAAGGACACCATCGAATTGTCGATGTCTGTTATACATTGTATACGTATAAGTATGGGAATCTCAATAATATGTCACATTGCGTGAGAATATGTTATGATCTAGGAACAAGAACCTGCCAAAAGTTTAATTTTAGTTTTTTTTTTTTTTTTTTTGATGTTTTCTATTTTTATTTTTTTTTCTTGGTGTAAACAGATGAATTTGGTGGGGAAACAAGTACCAGACACGTCAGAAGTTAATATGGACAGGGAGGGGATTGTGAAGAATGGAAGGATTGGGGTAGAGGAACTTATTGTGCAATTTTTTGTAGCAAAAGGAAATGGGATGATTTGTATATTGACCGAATTAACGTTAGAATAAACGATTGGAGCCTAGTCAGTCTTTTCCCTCATCTACAAAAATTATAGTTCCTGGTAGAAGGTCTCAAAGTAGAGCTAGGTACCAATTGGATTACAAAAACTTTAAATCAACTATCTAATCTAACTAGTTACTAAGTGATGGAAACTTGATTGCTTTATTTTGACCACGTATTCTCTTCCAATTAAATAATTCGAAGAAACAGAAGAACAGGAAACTTTCGTAAAAAAAAAAGAAAAGGCACGTGTACTGAGTAAGGGGAACAGCATCCACTCTTCAATACTTAACACAGTATTAATCATTACTTTGTTACGAAAGAATAAAATTATTTTAACGAAGGGCTTTTACTCTTTCTCATAACTTTAAAAAAAGATCTTGTGACATCATCGTGTTGACCACGGTAGAAACAATTACACTACACTCGTTTATGATCAAACTGAATTACTATAAATACTTATCCAACATTCCCTTTCTTCTCTTAGCATAGCTTTTAATTTTCATCTTCTTATTTTAGATTCTTTTACATATTCTTTCTTTTCAATCAATTTAATCACATCACAAAATCATCCGATCTCACCAGTAATTTTATTTAACTACGAAGGTACTTGGAATTTTGAGAGAATTTAAATTTAAATTTTACTTTTAAATCTTTTTTTTTGTTCCGCCTTTCCGTTTTAACATTTCTTATCAGATTTATTAAAGAAAACAAACTTACAACCACATCTCATTCACTACTTATCCTTTGCTATATATTTGCTAGTACATATATACAACTAGTTCATAATCATTATACCTAATAATGATGAAGGACAACAACAACAAAACAGAAGAAGGATATCCTCCGTCAAGGTTGGGAATCAAACAACCTCGTGACAATGATGATGTTACAGGTACAATCACCATGTTAGATGACCCCGACGATGCCACGCTTGATGCAGAAACAATATCAATGAAAAGATCAGCTACTGGTGTCATCTTAAACCCACAACCTCAAGACTCCCCTAATGATCCTTTAAATTGGCCAATCTTAAGAAGAGATTTATGTTTATTCAGTGTGGGTTTTGTTAGTTTCTTGGGTGGTGGTCAAACCCCATTGTTGGCTGCTGGTTTAACTGGTTTATCTACTGAATTCAATAAACCTTTAAGTACCATTGCCTATTTGGTAGGTGGATATATGTTAGCAATGGGATTTGGATCAGTTATTGCTGCGCCACTTGCAGTCACTTTTGGGAAGCGTATTGTATATCTTGTATTCACCCTTATTTTCTTTGCTGGTGCTATTTGGGGTGGTGTTGCTGGAAGTTTTGGAAGTCTTATGGGTGCTCGTGTTATGACTGGTATTGGTGCATCCCCTACTGAATGTTTACCTAGTTCAACTATTGCCGAAATTTATTTTGCACATGAAAGAGCATATAGAATTGGAATTTACACTATGTTAATGTTGGGAGGAAAGAGTATTGTTCCCTTGATTGCTGGTTTGATTTTTCAAGGTTTAGATAGACATTGGGTGTTTTATATCTTGGCCATCTGTTTAGGTGTGGCGTTTGCCTTGTTGTTCTTTTTCGTACCAGAATCCTTCTGGGATAGAACTCCTACTCCAAACAAGAGATCATTGGAAGAAACTGCCTTGGCACAAAATGTCAAAACTTATCATCCACCAGAAGAAAGACCAAATGCATTCGCAATAAAACGTCCATCTCGTGCGACATTGGAACCCATCCACTCATTAGCATCCTCAATTAACCCACAACAAACCGCTCCAGTCGGTGTTACCGACCCTTCTACAACCAACTATCCAGCTGAAGAAGAAACAGAAAGAAAGAAAACCTATTGGGAAAACCTCGCAATCTATCAAGGTCGCTTTACCACAGACAAACTCTGGATGATTACTCTCCGTCCATTCTTCTTATACTTATACCCTGGTGTCCTCTTTGGTGCCTTCATTTACTCCCTTGCTGTCGTCTGGCTTATTGTCATCTCCGAAACTATCGGTGATATCTTCAAGAACCCACCATACGGCTACTCACAACAAACTGTCGGATTGTTCTACGTCTCACCCTTTGTTGGAGGAATTCTCGGTTCCCTTTCGTGTGGACTTATTTCAGATCGTTTGACACGCTGGATCGTGGCTAAGAATCATGGAGTATATGAACCTGAATTTAGGTTGGTCATGATTGTGCCGTCGACTTTCTTTATTTGTTTTGGACTTATGGGTTGGGGATGGTCATCACAAGCGCAAGACCCTTGGATCGGACCTGTTGTATTTTTTGGATGTTTAAGTTTTGGTTGTTCTATGGCTAGTGTGGCTGCTATTACTTTCAGTGTGGATTGTTATAAAATGTTTGCCGCTGAAGCATTGGTGACGTTTAATTTCTTGAAGAATTTACTTGGGTTCTGTTTTTCATTGTTTAATAATAATTATGTGGATAAAGAAGGGTATAGGTTGGGATTTGTGACATACGGGTGTATTCAATTGTTTGTCAGTTTATTTGCTATTCCATTGTATATTTATGGGAAGAGAATGAGAAGTTGGACTGATAAGAAGGAATTGTTGAGATACTTGTACCACGAAGATAATAGACTGCCTAGAAGAGGAAGGGCGGAAAAGGGCGGAAGTAGTGGTGAGAGTGATGGAGATTTGAGTGTTGGAGATGCACCAACTCCACATGTAAGCCCTGCTTAATTAAGGGTTTCTATTGGACATATAGAATTGGAAAGAGATATTTTGGTTTTATTTTTGGCATTTTGTATAAGTTTGTCTTTATCGCATAATTAGCTTAATTTGTTTTTTAATGAAATGTTAACGATTAGTAATTAGATTCTAAAAACTGTGTAAGTTCTAGGCCCAGTTAAACTCTACATCTAACGAACTCTGCTTCTTATACAGATCCAACCTCTCTTGCAAGGTTTTCCCATTTATGTAATTCCCCTCTACCTTTGGCATACCTTCTTGTTCAATTATGCATCCACTCGCAATATTTCCCGCCACACCTGCCGCGAGCCAGTCACCTCCACTAAGGTGATGTCCCATGACGAACCCTCCACAGAAGGAATTCCCTCCACCTGTGACGTCGACTACTGCATTTTGGGACTGGTGATATGCTGGGAGATTAAATACCTCGCCAGTGGTAGTATGGATATAACATCCCTCAGCGCCACATCGTATGACGGTTGCACAATTGGAGCCAAGGTATTTCGTAAATTCTTTTGCAATCTCGCTAACATCAGCACTTGAGTTGAGCAATGCTCTTGCTTCATCGAGATTGGGACTGAAGATATCTACTTTAGGTAGCACGTTTGTCAATTTCTCAAAATTCTCAAGTATACAATCATCAGGTAATGGTTCGTATATATATTTTTTCACTCCTGGGCCAAATTCGGCGTTTAAAGAGTCAATTATGGATTCACATCGTTCAATACTACAGATGAGATGATACCAAATACTCTCACGCAACTCTTCATTCTCCAATACATCCCTGGACTCAATCCTCTTTCGTTCACTACAATATCTAAAACCCCTAATCCCATTCTCGTCGTAGGTGTTTATACCGCGCGTGGTACGCCAGTCTCGCAGACGCCATACTACCCCAGTATTCCAAGAATCAATTTCAGATTGAATCAGGGAAGGGAAGTCGTGGCCTTGGTCGAGAATACCTGAAATTTGACGGGAATGGATTGGGGTGGATATGCATCGGGCACCAATTATGGCGTAGGGTCCTGCACCTCCTAGTTGGTCGATGATGGGTGGGACGTTGGTGCTAGGTGGGTGGTGAATTTCGTCAATGATTAACATTCCTAGTGTGGAAATAATTGGTTGTAACATTGTTTTTTGGTTATTGTTTTGTAAGCATGAAAATTGAGGAACTATACTTGCTTGTTCAAAGGAGGGGGGTGGTTATCTATCTTGAATTGGAGTAGTAATTCTTTTTAATGTCATCATCAACGGATAGTCTTACGCTCCAATTTGTTAATCAAAATTCGAAAAATTAATAAGGAATGGTCTTCGCTGATAAGCTTAAAACCCAGCCAATAAAAAAAATAAGAGTACATGAATAGTTTCACCCGTCTTCTTAACTAAACAAACAGCAACTTCATCATTTAGAGATGCTCAGTTTAAGATACAGGTAAGTCAAATTGACTAATCATAACAACAACGGTGTCTAACCAAACTGATGATATTGTCCTATGGCAATCCATTAAATTATTTAGAAAGCTATGTTAAGGTTGTGATTGTAAATGCGTTGCTTTACACTCTCTCCTCTATAAATGCTCTAAAAATCTCTATATAAACACGTATGTATATTGGGGTATCCTCAAATGCAAAAAGCTTATTCTTCTGCTTCTTCCTCCTCATCATTATCAGACATATAAAAAGTCTGCAACATACATCCTAAAGCCAAAAGTCCCAATGCAATCCACGACAACTCCACGGCCCCTTTTCTGTCACTATATGCAATAAAATATCCCCAACTGATTGGGGCCACAAATCTCGATAACGAGGTCATACTCAATGTAGTTCCATTAATGAATGCCCTATGTTTGGCCGCTGAGGCACGATGCAAGATAATCAAGATGGTTGGGAACCCAATGGCACTAAAACAGGCATAGATTGAACAGATGACGTAAAGAAGTGCCTCGGTTGCCCATTCTGGGTATTGTGGATTGAATGCTGATCTAGTGAATACTAGGAATGGAAGGAGACAGTAGACTATAGGATAGCATAAGGATGAAACACGTAAGATGGAGATTGAGCGGAAGTTACGTTCAATGTATGGGTATAACACTAATATACCAAATGAGGCTGCAAGACCTGTAATTGAAAGTAAGTTCCCAATCATGTTGTTGTCATATCCGAACCCGCCAACGATCTTGAATGGAAATTTTAATTCTTGAGGAAGAAGTTCGGCAGCAAGGAGAACAGGTAAGAATTCGGCGTAGATCACGTTATGGAAACAAATGAGGAAGTTACTGAGTATTGCTTGGATGACTGGGGTAGTGAAGATTTCTCTCGAGAAGGATTGGTCGATATTGGTAGTGATTGTGTCGTGGGAAATAACTGGGCCTAATTGGTTTGAAGAATATCTTCTGACAACTGCAGCTGAATATCTTCTAGATACTGGACCAGTGTATGAGTTGATTGAACATTCTTCGTCATAATCGTCACTGATAGTGGTGGAGTATAATTCTTCTGGGGTTTCATTGATTAACGGGGTTTCATCAGAGACTGCAACTACTGATGATTTTCCCTTTTGCCAAGGTCTAACAGGTACTGTATAACCTAATTTCTTTAAAATAAAATCACCCATTTCTAATCCAATATCGCGTTTATATTTGAATCTTTCATTTGGTTCTTCAAGGAATAAGAATCCCAGTACAAAACTGAATGCCAACAAGGCGGCAACAACAATGTTTGAGAGTGCATATGGGTATTTATTAAGGAATCTTTCATATGCATTATCTTTGCTTGAAGTTTCCACGGTACTCATAACAAACTTGGCAATAAGCAGTTTTGGGTCTAACTGATCATCAACTCTAGATTTTGGTCTAGTTAAATATTTAGATCCACCAACCATAGGACCAATAACTGCACCAATATTCCATAATAATGAATACGAAGTGAATGCAATACCTTGGTGTCTTCTTTCTGTGGCTACTTCACCAATAGCAGTTCTCATAACTGAAATATTCCCGTTCAAACATCCCATTAAACATCTACCCAACATTGCAATGTAAAAATTAGGGGAGAATCCAAATAAAATGATCGAAAAAGCACTCCCCATTAATCCACATAACAATATCCTTTTTCTCCCATATTGATCGGAGGCTTTTCCCCATTGGACACAACATAAAAATTGACAAAAGGAGAAAGCTGCAGATAAATATCCTGAATAAGTTGCGATATCAGATGGATCCTTTGCGATTCCAAAATCACGGATCATGAAATAGACATAAGGGAAAAGGGAGGTGAAAAGGATAGGTTCAGCAAAACGCATACAACTAAGAATAAACATTTGCCATAATGGGAACCCCTTCATTTGCTCACGAAATGTGAGCTTTTGTTTGGGTTGTTCAGACATGTTTTCTTAGTGTTAAAGTTGAATCTCTTTAAAAAGAAAGTGATACGAAATTTTTCAATTTTACCATTTTTTCTTTTTCTGGCGCCAAGATCGGATTTATTTATAAGCGAGATGGAGTACAAAAAAATGGGGCAGACTGCAGATTAACATACAGTCGTATATGACACATCTGTTGTAATATGACACAAACAACGAAATAAACAAACATAGTGAGAGGGGTAAATACATACAACTTGCAATAATCTGTTTCTTACTGTTGAATATATATGGAAAGTTGTAGGATGAATATGGAGATCAATTCTGGATGTTTCCTGTGTTTCAACGGTCTGAGGTTTGGTTGCAAGAAAATATTTCCTGAATGACGTTGAATCGGATGATTCTTATTTACGAGACTCCGTATCACCGACCTAGACCCATTTAGGAACACAATCCATTTCTAAATATAGCCAATAGCTTTTAAAGGGTGTAGATATCATACAACGTGTTATTCGATCTCTTACGTGTCCTCAGTTACTCCCATCCTCTTCCATTACTTTGTACGCTGTCCTATGGCAAAAGAAAAATTTTAGGTGACTAAGCCGCTTTTTTAATGGGCTTTAGTGTAAACTAAAACAACAACAGTATTAACTATGAGTCAATCATATTAACAAATAGGTCACCCTGAGAACGCAACGTTCCGACTTATTTAGAAATTGTTTGCAAAAGACACATTTGATTTTTAATTGCATAACACATGAGCGGCTGCAAATGATCAATTAATGAGTAATTCCGATATTTAATCGGTATTTGTGATACGTTTCGGTCCTGTACTCTTTCTATTCTTTGAAAAATGGTCTATATTAAATATCGTCTTATACAAAAGAAACTAACTGAACTAATCAACTACACCTCATTCTCATCGGCGGTATTGCCATGATGCTCCTCTTCATCCTCTTCATAATCCTTCATATAAAACGTCTGAATCACCATCGTTAAAGCCAACCCGGACAACACAAACCAAGAAAGCCATCCAACACTATATTTAACACTAAAAGACATGAGATATCCCCACAAAATAGGTCCAATAAATCTCGATAACGAGTTCATACTCAATGCGGCACTGTTGACGAATGCACGATGTTTCTCTGGTGCGGCACGGTGCACAAGGATTAAGATATTGGGGAATCCGACTGATCCTGAGGTACTGCAACAGCAGCAGAGGACGTATAAGAGAGTCTTGGTTAACCAGGGAGGACAGGCTGGGTTATATTCGTGACGGGTAAAGATGAGGTATGGCAATAACATATATGCCACTGGGAACACTAATCCGGAGAATCGCAAGAGGGTAAGTGTTTTGAAATTACGATCGAGGATTGGAAAAATAAATAAAACCCCTAATGCTCCTGTCAAACCTGTGATTGAAAGTAATTTCCCAATTGTATCACTATCATATCCGAACCCACCAGCGATTGTAAATGGGAACTTCAACTCGTCGACTAATAATTGGCCAGCAAGGAAAACGGGGAGGAATTCACTGAAGATAACGTTGTGGAACGAAATTAAGAAATTTGCCACTATGGTTTGAATGACTGCTGGGGTGAATATATCTCTTGTGAATGAGGAACTTATATTTGTGGTTAAAATGGACGTGGAAGTTGTTGTTCTTGATAGCACTGGGCCAATTTGGGCTGACGAATATCTTCTTGTAAGTGCTCTTGAATAAGTCTTGGTAATTGGACCGAATGATTCGATTGAGTCCGTATCACTACCACTATTTTCTTCCTCTTCATTCTCAAGTATTGTAGAATATCCTTCTTGTACGACAGGTTCTGTCATTAACGGCTCTTGTTCAGGTAAATCTATGCTTCTATTGGTTTGCCAAGGTCTTGTTGGCATTTCAAATCCTAATCTAGTTAAAATGAAATCACCAATTTCCAATCCGATATCTCTTCTCTTCTTAAATCTTGGACAAGGTTCTTCAAGAAATAAAAATCCCATAGTTAAACTAAACAACAAAAAAATAGCAACCACGATATTGGATAATGCATACGGGAATCTATTAAGAAAACGTTCGTACAAATTGTCGTTATTTTCGCTGATTGTATCCCGTACTCTCAACAAGTAAGTGCCAATAAATGCAGCTGCTTCCTCCTTATTAGGATTCTTTGGTCTAGTTAAATACTTGGAACCACCAATCATTGGACCAATAACAGCTCCAATATTCCATAAAAGTGGTAATGTGGAAAACGCAATCCCCTGATGTCTTCGTTCTGTTGCAACTTCACCAATTGAAGTTCTCAACACAGAAATATTCCCATTCAAAGTCCCCATCAATGATCTAGCAAAAAGGGCCACATAATAATTTGGAGAAAATCCAAAAACCAACATGGACAATGCAGTTCCCGCTAATCCAATCATTAAGATCCTTTTTCTTCCAACTTTATCGGAAGCCCTGGCCCATTGCACACAAAAGAAAAATTGTGCACATGCGAAAGAAGCAGCTAAGTATCCTGAATAAGTAGCAATGTCAGCTGGGGTATCGGCAATACCAAAATCTCGAATCATGAAATAAACATAGGGGAATAAGGACGTGAATGCGATTGGTTCCGAAAAACGGATAAGACTTAGGACTACCATTTGCCATACTGGAAACCCTTTCATCTGCTCACGAAATGTGATTTTCTTTTTAGGTTGTTGAGACATTTCTTGTTTGTCTTCTTGCAATTAGAGTGTAAGGATGTGTGAACTCCGAGGGATGAAAAAGTGGAAAGGTGAAAAAAAAATGACGTTGTTTCATGATAAGGAAATTTTACTTCGTATTTAAAAAGCGAGAGCTATGACTGACTGTTCAGTTTATTATGGAAGATCGCGTCAATAATATAAAAATAAGCAACGATCCACTTTTCTTTGAATATCATCGTACCCTTTTGTGTTTGATTTATATTGTTTGTTCTATTGTTCCGATAGGGTCACAGTACAATACAATCCACAATTCTCAATGTGTATGAGTAATAATTTTAAAGGAAGAAATGAAGAACGGAAGAAAGATGAATATGTGCCCACTAAAAATAAGCAGTTGGCTTATAATTCCGTAAACAACAACAAGGCCATAAAAATGTGTTAATAGTCACAAGCAGGTTAACTGAAAACTCCTTGGAGCAACAATAGACGAATCATGCAAGTTAGATGGGATGAGTTATTTTGTGGGGTTTTCCGTTGAGAATCCTGAACTTTTACAGATAAGGGAACAAATGATTCATGATACTTATTGTGCAAGAGTTTGATTCAGAGAAATATTTCTACTAGTAAAGCTCTATTATGAGATGTAACTTCTTTCGGTGCTGATGATGAGCATCTGTCTTTCGAGAAATTTCTTTGATCCTTCTAAGCCACGATATCGGACCGATTTACCATTTATTGTAAATGAACGAGGCTCCAGCTACAACCTGGAAGGGTTGGTATTTAAATGTTCAAACAAACTTCACTGAAGCTGCTACAGTAATTGACAACGGATTGTTATACTAGCTTTTATTTGACCTTAACTAGTATTGGAGATCATGAAGAATTTAACAAATCGCAAACATTTATTCTATAACGCAATTTCTATTGATGGGGTATCTATTAAACGAAAACTTCTAAACCTCATTTACTTCTTCTTCCTCTTCATCATCATTGTCGTCTTCATAATCCTTCATGTAGAACGTTTGGACAACCATAACCCATGCCAATAGAGATAAGACAAACCACGAAAGCCATCCTACACTATATCTTTCTCCAAAGGACATAAGATATCCCCAAATAATGGGCCCCATGAATCTCGATAACGAATTCATACTCAAAGCAGCACTATTGATAAATGCACGGTGTTTTTCCGGAGCGGATCTATGAACCAAAATCAACACATTTGGCCATCCGACAGCCCAAGCCACTGATACAAGACAACATAAAATGTACAACAATGTCTTGGTTGCCCAAGGTGCAAAACCGGGGTTATATTCATGACTTGTGAAAATCAAATATGGTAATATGGCATAAGCGATTGGGAACATTATACCTGAAGATCTCAAGAGATTTAAAGTTTTGAAATTCCGTTCAAGGACTGGAAAAAGGAACATAACTCCAAAAGCACCGGTTAAACCAGTTATGGAAAGTAATTTCCCAATTGATCCTGAATCATAACCGAATCCACCAACGATTTTGAATGGAAAATCTAATTTGTCAGCCAATAATTGACCAGCAAGTAGCACAGGGAGAAATTCACTGAAGATAACATTATGGAAAGCAATAAGGAAATTTGCAGTCATTATTTGAGTAACTTCGGGTGTGAAAACTTCTTTGCTAAATGATTCACTAAACTTGGTGGAAATAATTGACATGGACGTAGTTGTTTTTGATAGCTCTCCGAATTCAGTAAAAGAATTACGACGGGTAGCACCACCGGATGATATGATTGGAAATGTCCTTGAAGAATCAATAGACATGGTTTCAACACTTCCATCATCGTCCCCAGCACTTTCTTCACTGATTGTGGAGTATATTTTTTGAGTCAGTGTATTTAAAGGAAGTTGTTCATTATTCAGAAGTAAAATACCAGTTTGGACAGCAAAAAGATTCCAAGGTCTTACTTGCGTTTCAAACCCGAGTTTATTCAAGATGTAATCACCCATTTCTAATCCGATATCTCTTCTATTCTTAAATTTTTGACTCGGTTCTTCAAGAAATAGGAATCCCATTACCATACTGAATAACAAAAACAAAGCCACGACAATATTACTCAATGCATAAGGATACTTATTAAGGAAGTTTTCGTAGAAACTATCACTAGTCCCAACACTATCGCTAACTCTCAACAAATAAGTTCCGATAAATGCAGTTCCCTCAGTAGTCACATCTTTTGGTCTAGTGAAATACTTCGAGCCTCCAATCATCGGACCCACAACAGCACCAACGTTCCATAGTAATGGTAACGTAGAAAATGCAATCCCTTGATGTCTCCTCTCAGTTGCAATCTCCCCAATCGACGTCCTCAACACCGAAATATTCCCATTCAAAGACCCCATCAACGATCTGGCAAAAAGTGCAACATAGAAATTGGGTGAAAATCCAAATATAACAATTGATAATGCAGTACCTGCCAATCCAAACATCAAGATTCTTTTTCTACCTACTTTATCAGATGCCCTTCCCCATTGGACGACAAAAAAAAACTGAGCACATGCAAATGAAGCAGCCAAGTATCCGGAATAGGTAGCTATATCAGCCGGAGTCTCGGCAATGTTGAAATCTCGGATCATGAAATATATATATGGAAATGGGCATGAGAATGCAATAGGTTCGGAAAATCGGATAAGACTTAGGACTACCATTTGCCAAACAGGAAACCCTTTCATCTGCTCACGAAATGTGAGCTTTTTGGCGGTCATGTTAGCCATGTTTTGAGGACCTTCTGGATAGGGTTGATGACATTTTTTAAGAGGGATGCTTTTTCCAACTTTCAGGAGAGAGAAGAGATGACATATAAATAATAAATATATCACCTTCGATAGAAAGAGTTTGTGGGTATTCAAATATTTTCATGGTCTAAAGATGCTATTGTTCTGCGAATGAAAAAAAACTTAAAAATTGCGAATAAATTGCAATTTTTGTTTGTTTTCGTTTATTAAATTGCAGCCACAACTTCTTTGTAGACTAAAAACAGTTTTAATACTACTTTAATTAAATTAGGAGACAGTGTATACAAAGAGACCACACTATAGTCATATAATAGTCATTGTCATTGTAATTGTGTATGTCATATACGGAGGATATTAAGAGCGTAACAATCACTATCATTGTAAAATCCTCAACAAGAGCAATAAATAATTTGACATGTGAATGAAATAATTAATTAAGTTAAATAGAATTTCTAATGCTCGGTATAAAGATAGCGGATATACGTTTAGATTCCTCCTTGTTTTCCTTTCGTTCTGATAATATACACATAACGTAAAAAATATAAATATACATTTATCCGTTATTTAGATTCCAACTTATGGAGGAGATGACAAATATCAACTTTGCGAGTAAGCTATTATTTGCAAACTCTCTTCTATCCTATTTCACGCTTTGATTGGCTATACCTCAGCGGTTATCATTGGTTGAATAAGAATTTTTTTAAAATTTTCTCAAACACAGTAAATTTTCAACGAATTTAATTCAAAATAACAAAACTGATTCAAAATAAGAAAAATGTTAGTCTTTCGCTTTTCATTTATCTTCTACCAATACTAATATTGTACTGTTTATTACAAAATGAATACTTTAAAGCTAAAAACAACATACGCTGCTAGCTTAACCGAGCTTTTAACTGAAAAGGCTTTTTCAAATTTTCCCTCTAGCCTACTGTTTCTCAGTATTTTATTTCTGTTAAAACATGTGTAAATGGTGTATAACGTAAAAAGAATTCCTTCATAGGTAGTAACTATAACGAAATGATATTCACCAGGATAGTACCAATATTATAGTTACCCGGAATTCCGGGTACGTTTAAGAACGAAACTTGGCTTCTTACCTCATCTTGCAGTTTGTGCTTTAATGAATGTCAAACATAGAAGAATTTTAAACAGTTTGTATCCACATTTCTCTATTTCTCTTTTCTTTCCAAATATTTCCATAGAGTTATGAAAATGCTGCCGATATTGCTTTGTCCCATATGATACCATTCATTCCTAAAAAAACCGCGCGTCTTCGCTTTTTCCTTAATTATTACGCGGATTTAAATTTTATATTTAGATTCTTAATTAAATTAAATTATAACTTAAAGAGGGGGAGAAGAAATAAATGAAATATTTCATCCCATCTCATCTAATTACAAGATATTCTCCCAAACTCAAGCACACCCCCTTTTGACTCAAGAATGAGAGACCCAGATACTGAATCAATCATATCGACCACTTCTTCATCTTCTTCTCGACCTAAGAAATATTTATGTGATCACGAAGGATGTGATAAAGCCTACAACAGACCGTCTTTACTAGAACAACATAAAAGAAGTCATACAAATGAACGACCCTTCAAATGTATTCATCAAGATTGCGATAAATCGTTTATGAGAAAAGCCCATCTAGATACTCATTTACTATCTCATACCTCGGCTAAACCATTCCAATGTTCAGTATGTGGGAAAGGTGTTAATACTGCCCAACACTTAAAACGTCATGAAATCACTCATACTAAATCATTTAAATGTCATTATGAAGGATGTACAGAGGAATTTTATAAACATCAATCATTGAGGCATCACGAATTATCTGTTCATGAAAAAACTTTGACCTGTTCTCAGTGTAATAAGACATTTAATCGACCTTATAAATTGGCTCAACATAAGTTAAGACATCATGGAGACGCACCAGCCTATCAATGTGATCATCCTGGTTGTTTCTCAAATTTCAAAACATGGTCTGCATTACAATTTCATGTAAAACAACTCCATCCAAAGTTGAAATGTACTATTTGTGGTAAAGGATGTGTAGGTACAAAAGGTTTAAGATCTCATATGGTTAGTCATGATGATGAAAAAATGATTAAACTTTGGCAATGTAATTATTGTGATATGGGTAAGTTTTCCAAAAAGAGTGAATTAATTGACCATTATAATAGTTTTCACGATGGAAATATTCCAGAATCTTTATTAAAGCCAACTGAAGTACAACGACTTGAAGAAATTCTTCAACGAGCCTCAAATGGAACCAAATTAGGCGACCTAGGAAACTACCAGATCATATCTTCAGATGAAGAGGATAATGTACCATTTGCCGATGCTAGATCAGATACGGCACGTTCACAAAGGTCCTTAAATTTGATGGAGAATGATTTGAGTAATGGTAAATCCATGATTGCCCTTTTGCTGTCAAGTGTTTCTAATAAGAAACCCTGTCCAAAAAAGAACTGTGATAGAACATTCACAAGGGACTACGACCTCAAACGTCATTTGAAATGGCATGAGGAGAACCTTAGTAAAATTGAGCAATTTTTAGTAGATTTGGAAAATACCGAAAGTAATATCAAACTGAATGAAAAGCTACAAGAGGCTAGAATCATTGAAATTAGTACAAGCGAAGGAGACGATGAGAACAAGGAGAATGTGGTTGGCGCTCGAGAGAATGACGGGAACCACACGGAAGAAGATTAATTGCTGACAAAAATGTATTTTATTTATTATAACTATGTAAAAATTCCTGTAATATTACAACCTAATACCTTGATTTCTTATCATGACCTCTACCTGGTCCAAAATTGTCTGATTTTCTCTTATTGTCGTACCTCCCACCAGGTCTATCATTTCTGTTATGATATCCATCGTTTCGACTATAGCTATCACGTTCATTTCTGAAACCTCGCGAGTTAAAATTGTCATTTCTTTTAAGACTAATTGGAGGTGGTGGTGGGGGAGGTGGTGGTGGAGCAGCTGGTGTCGCATTGCTTCTATTTTGACTATGTGGCTGTCCTATGGGCATTCTTGTAGAATGTGTTTCTTTGAAACTAACGGAATGAGCTACAACTTGTTGGGGAGGCAACGGGGTTCTGGTAATAGGAGCCTGTTTTTCTTGGGGTGGTAGAGGTGTTCTAGGTTTAGATATTGTTTTCTCTTGTGAAGGAACTGGACCTCTCATATTTCGCGTAGGTGGTCTATCTTGAATCGGTGTTGGATTGTTCTCATTTCTACCTTTTTCATGAGGACCTAGTGGAATTCTTCTTGATTGACCAGAACCATGTGAAGAGAAAGCTACATTTGAGCGAGCTTCTCTCTGGGGTGGTAGTGGGGTTCTACTCTTAGTTTGGGATCCAGGATCTTTTTCTCCGATCGGACTGCTTGTTGTTGATCTGTCTTCATTTGAACTTTGTCCTTTTCCTAACTTTTTGTTGACTTGTTCTTTAACCTGAGATAATCTTGATTTCAATGAATCAGTTTGAGGTTTTGGTTCTTCCTTAACCTTTTGCTGATTCAGTATACTTTCCTGTTGTTCCAATGGACGACTAGGAGCAGCATTTGTTCTTTGGAAATCTCTCCTTCCACCTTGAAAATGAGGTCTGTGTGAAAATACGATCTCTCCATTGTCCACACTCTTTGAGGCATTAGAGGAAGTAGAAGCTTCGGTTTTGTGGTCTCGTACCGTAGAGATCGTCGGTTTCTCGGTCTCGCGCTCATTCTCATAATCCTTCCCTGATTCCCTTGGTTCTTTATCTTTCCTTTCGCCATTCTTTTCGCTCGTGCTATGTAATTCTTCTTCCTTCTCAGCTTCAGCGCTCATTTCTTTAGGGGTTGGAGCATACCTTGAGTAGTTATCATATTTTCCTCTTGTAGCGGTCGCAGTCATGCCCCTTGAATCATGCCTAGGTGCAGATTTCTGAGAATCGTAATTAAGAACAGTTCGCTTTTTGATTTCTCCTTCCTTTTCGCGTTCCTTTGCCAATCTTTCTGCTTCTTGTTGTTGTTCAAGTCTTCTCTTCTTTTCCTGTAATTTCTTTTCTATTGCTTTCCTCTTCTTCTCTTGCTTCTCTTTCATCAAAACTTCTTTTTCTTCTTCCGTCACAGGTATGAAATCCCAAACTTGGACCCATTCACTTGATCTTGATTTAACATGTCCAATCAATGCTCCAGATGCTAACTTCAAGTCCTCTCTCGCTTCAGTTGAAGCGATATTTTCAAGCAATTCCAAGATAGTTTCACAATGTGTATCAACTGTAGGGTATACACCCAATAAGTTTTTCAAAAACGTGATTGCGTTACCACGGGACATGTATTCTTTTGTAAGTAACGTTGATTCAAGCTCTTCCAAAATTATTGAATGATATTCATAAACAAGTCTCCTATATTCATCAAAGGAAATTACGTTACCCTCAGCGTCATTGAGAGTCCCAGCTTGTTCAAAAGCATCTTCTTTGGTCCAAAAATGTAAATTTCTCAAAATATCTGCAAAGAATAAACCCAAATTTTCAGCTTCAATTGGAGTCAACGTAAAGAATGTACCTTGCAAAATTTTATTTTTAACTAATTCGTCTAATAATCCAATCAATGAATAATTGTTCACTTGCAATGAGTGCAATCTAAAGATAAAACGAGCCGAAAACACAGCATCAAATGATGAATGAATACATCTTGGTAAAATGCATGATTGAAGGAAACTTTGAATTTGAAGTTTCTTACTTTGTGAATCTTCAGCCTTAAACCAAGTTGAAGCATGTTCATCCAACCTTTCCGTAATCAAACTGTGATGTTTTGAATGTGATTCATTGTCTCCTGGTAATGCTTTCAAAAATCCTTCGTTTTCACTTAGTTCTTTTCTTTGGTTATCAACAGTGGCTCGAGGAACTTCTCTATCTCTGGAATTGAAAGCAATGGAATTTCTTAACCCTTTATTTCCTACTTCAAGTTTAGCAATTTCAGAATCATAGAGTACTTTAGAGTAATTGATGTCTTTTAATGATAACAACCAAAATGAAACAATCAACTCTTCCGACAAGAACTTAAGAACACCATGCTGAACTATATGTGGAATTTGATGTTTAATTTCTTCTAAAAATTTATCAAATGTATCCTTATTATTCAATAATGCATCTGTAATGCTTGGACGCCAAATCTCGAATGCCCACTCGATAGGAACTTTATACTGCGAACACAAGTCATCAATTGGTAACAATGTTCCCTGAAATTCTTCCACATTTCCAAAAACAACAATGAGTGTAACAAATAATTTAATAACAGCATTTAAATCATCACTTCTACTAGCTAAAACCTTCAAGTGTGTATTCTCGGTATTGTAAATCAAGTCGCTTGAAAATTGACAAAGCAAGACCAAAAGTTCATTGATTGTATCTGATTCAAAGAAACATTTCACAAGGTGTTTTCCTGAAGTAAACCTTTCGAATCTTAAATCATTAATAGTTCGATATACAATCTTTTCTAACGATGACCCACAGTTAATCATATCAATCTGTTGTAATGTCAAGTTTGTAATGGGTTGAATACCACCCATGGATATAAACATTTCTTTTAACACCAATATTCCCACGCTTTCTTTTGCATGGAAAGATTTCAACAAAAATGACAATATTGTTGGAATATCAATAGCTTTGGGATATCTTTGACAAATTTTACCGATGAATGAAGCAAGAGATTGAATCCATTGTCTTTCAACCATTCCATCATCTTGAGTAGAGTTTCTACCTTTTGCGGTTAATCTCATTAAAATAGCAATAGTTAAATTATCCCATCCATAACTGTTAAAGTATCTTGCAGTTTCGACCACCAACGTATTCAAGTTGTCATAACTTTCGATTTGTTGTAAAATTGTTAATAAACAAGGTAATGGATTTGAAAAACTAATTTTGGCAAGCCTTCTCATCATTGGACGAACATTCTCTTTGGATAATCTCTTCAAAACATCCTTTGTCGACTTTTCCGCTTTATTGTATGCCATTTTAATTAGTGGATTGTTTTTGGCCAAAATCGAATGCATCTCTCCATATACGCTGAATCTCTCTTCATGTGGATACATTGCTAAAATTGCATATGCTTTGTCAATGGCAAATGAATTCTCTTCAATTAATGGCATAGCTGGAAAGATGAAATTTCGAAAGTAGTGAAACCAAAGCGTCCTTATCTCATCAGTTTCTGAATTCTTCTCTAACTCACTATGTACTATTTCGCAAACCTTAATAAATAACTCGACATTCTTAGCTAAATTAACACCTGAAAATTTGAGAAATTCTTTCGAAACCGCAATGAAACTTTCAGTTGAATCTACAACTGGAAGCTTGTCTTTCCAAGCGTCATAGAAGTACTTGAATTTCTTTAAAGCAAAACTCTTAATAGTAGGTATGAAAGAGAGGAACTCGGTACAGGTAACAGACTCAAAAGCCACTCCGTTATGGGGTCTAACAAATGCTACTTTCATTGGCTCCTGTAATTCTTGGAACTCTTGTTGTGAAAATTCTTGTAATTTCTGATGCAAAGGGTCAATCATTGTTTCAAAGAGCCTATTTATTAAAATTGGAATCTCTTCATCCACTTGCGCTAGAAAAGAATGGTTGGAAAGTATAAATATTGACGGCCAATAAAGTCCATTACCTAAGAAAACTTTCAAAAATTGGAATTTAAGATTCAAATGTAACATTTCATCTAAAGATTTGGGCTTTTCTTCCTTCTCTGTACTCTTTTTGGTTTTAGTGGTTTTACCATCACCATTCGTTTCGACATCTTCATCATCAGCCAAAGGAGCTGCTAATGCAAGAGCATTGGCACCGGCCTTCATTACCTCTTCTTCTAATTTCTTCTGGTGTTCCTTTTCCAATACACCCATTTCTTCGTCATCTACAGAAAAATATTTATAAATTGACCCAACGCTAATAAAGCCCTCTTTTATTAAACAAGCAACAAGGATTTTAAACGTTTCTGGTAAATCCTTGTCAGAAGGATGGCGCATGATTTTCAATCCCAAAATCTTGGCAGCACTTTCATTCCCACCAATTGCTAAAGTTGTGAGTGATGTATTGTCACTTTCCACAGCTGGCCACCATCTTGATCTTTTTAATAATTCTATTGCAAATGATGATCTTGAAACAAATAAATTAGCATATGCTTCCAAAAGTAAATCAAGACATCTATTTGGATCTAGACTGAAATGACCAATCAATTTTTCAATCATTTGAATTGCATAATCAATTTGAAAATCGGTTGAATCCGATGAAAATAAATTGTATATTCCCACCACAAATTTAGAATACCCTTCTAATTCTTCATGTAGTAAATTGTATTTCTTTTGGGTATAGAATTCATCTCTTATCCTACTGTTTAAGCTTTTGGATAATACAGCCTTGGGCACAATGTCCAGTTCCTTAAGGAAATCGGTATTTATATATAATGCAATCGTTTCTGGTTTTAAAACATTTTCCTTACGACTTATTAACAATAACAATTGTCTCAAATTAACAGATGGTGGAAATGCGTTTAATACTTGACAGAAAATTCTCGCCATATTATCACTTTTAATTGATTGAAGCAAAAACTCGACAATATTATCTAATTCCACTTTATTTTCTTCTAACGTAAGTAATAATTCTGTAAATAGTTGGGCAATAATACTTTCACTTTCAATGTCATTTTCATCGTATGATTCCAACACTTCCATCAAATAATCCATACCACTACCGTGAAACTCGCGAATAGTCTCATCGGTAAAGTACGTAAAGGAATCTTCACTCATTGGGAATTCCTTATTTGTATATGATGGAGTAGTAGATTGATGAATCTTTGGGTTTGGATCCATTTGGTCGGTTGAATTTGAAAGCAACAAGAAATTGGGTGAAAGAAAAAATTCCTAAAACAAAGGTCGTGTTCATTTGGCAATTTTGAAAAAGTTGCAAAATTTCCACTTACAGATCTAACTGACTTCCAAATTCATGGTTGTGGTTCAAATTAAGTATCAAGATACTAGTGCTATGTGTATAAAATACCATATATTGTATTTCTATGTATGAGTATTAAAGTTAGTTCTTGAATTTAACATTTTTAGAGTGCCACAAAGGATGCATGAACTTTTTTATACTAAAAATTTTGCAAAATCTTGATGAAACTTTCAACGCTTTATTACTACACAGTTTATTAGTACATTTATCAAAATTGTTATACCTCTGATATTGCCAGACATTTTTATACCTGCGAAAGCTCATTTAATTAAGTAAATCCTTCTGGAACAAGAAATAAAACTTTCAATCTACCACCAGTTGTAAAAGTGGAAAAGTTCCAAACTCACCAAAGTCCGTGATAGTTTAGTGGCTAGAATTACCGTTTGTCGCATGGTAGACCGGGGTTCAATTCCCCGTCGCGGAGCATTTCCTAGCGCAAATGGTTTAGTGGTAAAATCCAACGTTGCCATCGTTGGGCCCCTGGTTCGATTCCGGGTTTGCGC
>NDXA01000085.1:0-56233 GCA_002105455.1 Hemisphaericaspora xylofermentans | reverse complement strand
CCCGGGATCATAATTCAAACATAAACAATTTTGCACCCACCTTTGGTGAAATTTATTCACGTTAGAGGAAAAGTCTTCTTTTACAAAATTGAGTTAATTATAACATTCGAGTTAACAGTCTATATGTGAATAATTGTATAAACGATTCTGAGTTCGCAATTTCCTGGCTATTGAACTAGTGGGGGAGGAAACCACTTAGAGAGCAACTGTTGTAAATTGTGGAGTAAATTATTTAATTCTTAACCGCGGTTAAATGAAATGAAATAGAGGAGGGAATTTTGATACACCCAAAAAAAACTTTAATTATATGTGACTGCCAAATTGGGTTTCGGTTTGATGTTTGCATTCACAAGAGATAGAAAAAAGTATTCTTGATCAATAATTAAATTATTGTTTATCTTTCATAATAACTCACATAAGACTACAAGGCACAGAGAACTCCAGTTATTTATCCAAAATGTCCCTCCAATTCAAACATTCAAATAGAACAAAGAATATAAAAATAGGTTTAGCTACTGGTGTTGCAGTGATAGCAACTGGGTATCTAGTATTAAGTACTTTCCCACACTTAAAGACCAGTATCTATAATTATTTAACGGCAGCTAATTCAGACGAAGAACAAGAAGAAGCACAACACGGAACAGAAGAACTGGTAAGTAATGATGACAATGAACCTATAGAATTGTATGAATCTACTGACCTTCCAAATGGGAGATCACTTGAAGAAAGTTATGTTGATATTACCGAATGGTCTGATGATAACTTGAAAAGCTATCTTATTGAGGTATGTATAATAGAGAATAAGGATAGCAGCGAAAGGGAAAGAAATAATATACTAACAAGTCTTAGAAAGAGATCAACCCACCCCCTAATGCTTCTCACGATAACCTTGTTACCCTTGTTAAGTCAATACAACAAAATCCTTAATTTTTATAAAACTGCGTTTAATATTAATTACACTCAAATAATATTGACTATCTTTTTATATATCCAAAAGTTCTTCTTTAGAAGGTGAAATTCCAATAGACGAAACTGAATTATGGTTCTTAGATAGCTTGATATTGATATATATTTATCTTTATATATGTATGATAGTATAGTTAGACACGGTTTTCAATGAATTTTATGAGTATTATGTCATTACTAAAGCCGGCGATTCTTCTCTTCCCAACCTTTTATTTCTGCTACGAATATATCCCTAGTAATACCAATCATTTCATCTTCTATATGAGCGAAATAACAATTAATCTTTAACACATCTCTATTTCTTCTTTCATCATCATACAAGATGAATTCACCTTGTTGCAATTCTTCAATCATTTCAAGTTCCTTTGCAGCGGCTCTAATATGTCCAATCTTTGAACCTTGACCAAATTGTAAGCTATGAAAATACGTAATAGCAGGTTTCCCAGCAATATGTAATCGAGATAATATATCTTTTGCAACGTGTGGAGTTGCAGTTCTGCTAGCAGCTATAATTTTGGTATTGGCTTGGTGCAATTCTAATATAATTGATTCTACATCAGGATAAAAAGATAAGGTCATTCCATAAGCATCGACTATCTGTGTTGGGGAAACTGATGTGATCGGAGTTGATATATGAGTGTCACACCAACATGGCCATAGTGTATAATCTAAATCAAATACTACAGCCTTGGGATATTTTGTAATCATTAGTTTGAAAAATCTCGGTGTCGACAAGATGTAACTTGAGCTGAACTTTTTATTTTCACACTCAAATAAGAAATCCCAAAATAGTAATTTCTATAGTAGCCGCACGCAATCTTGTGAAATTTAATGTTAATTTATGATATGAATGATTAGCGATAATTTCCGATTTATCCTTGGTTTTTTTTTTCTGTGGTTCCTAAGTCGGAGTTAAAGTATGGGGTAAATAGGTAACTGTTAGATAAGAAATAGAGAGAAGAATGAGGGTTCATTTATAATAAATTTCTACAAACAGTTTATAAATAAACCAAAAAGTGTTGGCATGAAGGCAGGTTCCCAACAAATAGTTCAGCCTACTCTTAAAATGATTTTTATATATGGATTCAGATCATCATTTACTTACTCTATGGTTTCCCCATTTTTAATATTTTGTTAGTTGTAAAGTTTTGATGACCTCAAAAATATTTAAAGTATAAAATCAAAATTCAAGGGGGAGAAGTAATAATCATAAAATGTAATAAGGAAGAAAAGGAAGGCAAATTTTTTTTAATGGCAAAATTTCAAATTTTACTATAAATTTTAGTTTGTCACTGTGATTGTTACTATAACTACCTTTTCTTCTTTTAACCACATCTCTTTTTCATCTCAATCACAATTTACAACAATTCATCAATTGGTTAATTGAAATATCTGAGTTATCTTACTATCACAATTGAAATACTAAAAGGTTGTGTTTTAGTTAATTTGTTTGTTTTCAGAACCCCTATTGAGTGTATTGTAATTGAGACATTAAACTACTTTATCAAAACAGTCCAATATGAGCAATTTCAAGCAACAAATTACCTTTAAAATTACAATCAACAAGAGCATACATGCATCGTCATCTTCATCATTGCCATCCACCTCCACTTTCATAGCTCCACCTCCTCCTTTTGAAACTACCCTTAAAATTGATAGAAGTGAATTCTCGCTGGTTAGATCGAAGGCTAGTTTGACGGAATTCTTATCATCAAAAATTGATGCCTTATCAAAAGACCCTCAGTTCTTGAAGTTTTCAAGAAAATCAAAGAAGCATCACGATTTTGTTGAGTTGGAATCCAAAGATGATTTTAGAGCATTGACTAGAAGTTTGAAGGTGAAGAATCATGTCAATTTATTAATTCAAGACTCATCCCCACCAGCCCCAACGCCAACTCCAGGATCTCAAGAACTGAAGGAAGAAGACAAGAAGAAGATTAATGGAATTGATTTCGCCAGCTTAGGTGACGCGTTATTTGAAGCTGCATTGGAACATTTTAAGGAATTATTCTCTGATTTGGCAATGGCAAATACCAATAGCAGTAATAACACAGCTACGGCCAGTACTTCTAACCCTTCAACAGAAAAAGCTACGTCTACTGATGTACCAGTCACAAATCCTTCCAATAGTATTCCCGCGGATGCACCTGAACCAGATGTTATTCATACAAATATTTGCTGTGATGTTTGTCATCCAAATGAATTTGTTCCACTTAAAGGTGTTAGGTACTGTTGCTTGGTTTGTAAAAACTTTGATTTATGTTCTAAATGTGAATCAAAACTGCATTTAGAAAAACGTAGTTATGGAAGTCATTCTTATTTACATCCAATGGCCAAGATTGTTGACCCATCTACCACATTTGCCAAATGTCCATTTAGAGCAAATTCAAGATGTCCCCGCCCTCGTCCATCTCCTCACCAACCACATATTCACGCCTTTAAGACTGTCCCACATCCACCTCCACCACCTCCATTTCATCCTCCATGTGGATTTGCTCCTCCTCCTGGTCCTCCCCCACATGACCATACACACCGTTTCCCGCCACCACCTTGCGGGTTTGGTTCTCACCCTCCACCTATGGGAACCATGCCTGGTTCATACGACTACAGAAATGTGAACGAAACAGTTTTGGATATTCCAGTAGATAATTGTCCACCTGAAATTAGAAGAAAGTTGGAAGAAGCTGCTAGAACGGGAGATTTCTTTAAAGCTTTTGATGGTTGTACTAGAGAAATTGAAAATTATATCAAGGATTCTGAAAGATACAATGAATTGGTTGAATTGGTGCATGCTAAAGAATTAGATGATGAAGATGTTAAATTTACTATTTTGAAAACTCTTGTTGAGGCAGCAAATGAAGTAAACAGGAAGTCGGAAGAAATGGATCAATATATCCAAGATGCAGAAAAGTATAATGAATTGATCAATTTGGTTGATGCTAAAGAATTGGATAATGATCTTAAATTTGCCATTTTGAAGAGTCTCCTTGAAGCCGCAGCTGAAGCTGAAAAGTCGAAGAAGGAATTCAAAAATCAGGATATTGATGAAAAGACATCGGCCACGCCGGAACAAGAAGAGCAGGATGAAGAAGGTGATACAGTTTCTGGTTGTCCGAAAATGATTTATGAGGAATCAAAGTATGGTCCCATAAAGTATGGGCACATTCTAATCAAGCCAAAGAAGGCCAGTGAAAACTCAAGAATTATCTCAATCCTGTTGATTAATAACTCTGGTGAACTCATTGACGGGGGGCTTTTGCAATTTGAGTTTATTTATAAAGATGGCTCCTCTAGATATATGTTTGTTAAGAATACCAATGAAATTAAGCCTGGTCAGCAAAGGTTTTACAATTTAGGTAATAACTTTGGTAAACATATGTTGGTTGATGGAATGAGAATTAGAATCACGAGCCACTTTTGTTGTATGGAAGGTGATTATAACGAATTTGCGGATTCTGTGTTGTATATCCGTTGTTTAAAGAATGATGAGGATGAAATTATGGAAGGAGATGCAGAAGAAAAGGATGATGAAGATCTTATTGATTTAGAAGAAGTTGCTAAAGAAGGAAGCACCCCTTCAATTTCTTCCATTTCCCGCACTCAATCCCCCGTGCTTATCACTAACCCTAATCATATCCTTGCTAAAGAAGATGAAATTATGGTTACCATCGTTCCAAAATCTTCTTCATTGGCACAATTGATAATTGCGAATAAATCAGAGAAAGTATTTGATTGTCAAAATTTGAACTTGGAAATTTTGAATTGTGTTCATAATTCTATTGTATCCATGATTATTATAAAGAGACATGGTATCTTACCTGGGAAATCAAGTAAGTTCAATATTGGAGTGAGTACTGCGCATTTTAAGTTCCCATTTAAAGTCATTCTTAAGAACGAATATAATGCTTGTCATGTCGATTTAAGTAATCACAACATGTCAGATCGTTTGGTTATTGACGAGGTACATGATTTAGAAAGTGTAACTGATTCATATGGTGCTGGATCAGTACATTCAATGGTTTTACCACGCATACCTAAAGAATCCAGTGTTGAAGATTCTCATTATGTAGATGCCAATGAAGATCATAGTAGGGAAGTAATTGAAGATGCAAATGTTCCAGAAGATTTTGATATGATTAGTGGTGAAAGTGATGAAGAAGAGACTCTTTCTGATTATGAGATTTTGTCTACTGTTAGTTCAAACCAGTAGGTATGACTGAGGTTTCTGTTGATTTGAAATTGTGTTTATGTGTTTTATGATTGTTTTTTTTTGGTTTTGGTTTTTGTTGTTTCTACATTTGAAGATGGGCCGGAGTAGGGATGGTTGGACTGGGTAGGATAAATTGGCTTATTATTTTGATGATATGTTTCTTAAGTTTTGTTATATTGTTTTGATTGTCGCTGGGTATGAATCTAGGTCAATATATTTTGTTTATCGTAAAAACACTTTAAAATTACGTAGGAAATGGGGTGGATGTTTAAAACATTGGGGTATAGGGTATTACTGATTTTTCTTTTATATCTCTGTGAAATGGTTTGGCAGTTACTCTCTGTTACTGGTCAAGTTGCTCATTTTGCAATTCGCAGCCAATTGTAAAGTAACTGGATTATATGCAGGCGTGTATACATACATTAAACGGAATTTTTCAAATTTGAGTTCTTCACACAAATTCCCACCAGAAAAAACACGTCAAACAATTCGATTGAACAGCAGAAGCAACAGTTAAACTAACAACGCATAATAACCTAGTAATTATAACCGTCAAAAGGCAATTACAAACTACCATGTGGAATCAATTGATCATTGCATTGGGGTTTATATTGGCGTTATGTCAATCTCAATTAGTCGATTCAGTCTCATATAATAATACATGGGAGAATGTTGAGTATAGTAGGTTGGTTGATTTATCAAGATCTTACGTTAAGGAAACTGATCATATTAGAATTAGAAACACCAACTCAGTTCCACAAGATGAGTATTACTTTTCTATCAATGATGGGTTTGAAAGTGCTGGAGAATTATCGATTTTTGCCGCAGTTTTACCAGAACAAGGTAATATAGAACTTGATTTTGAAGAGGTTGTTCCTCATAAATTATTTAAATTGAAATTGCCTGTTCCAGTTGCACCAAATTCACCAATCGAAATTAAGGTTAATTACTTCTATATTAATTCTTTGGTTGCTCAACCTGCTAAGATTGCTTTGGAAGAAGTTCAAAATGTTTTGTTTCAAACGAACAAGTTTCCATATTCCCCATACCTCACCAAGCAATATGCCATGCATTTCTCAGGCATTGGAAAGGGGGAAGAAGTGGATTTACATTTAGGATTGTCCAATACTAAATTGAATATCTCACCAGTTGTTTCAAACAAAGAATTGATCTATGGTCCATATCCAATTGACGTTCCTCCCTTCACGTTATCTCCAATGGGATTAAGATACGAATTCAATTATCCATTGCCAAGGGTTGTGAACTACAACAGATCAATCTGGTTACCTGCATCCGATGTCAACAAGGTTTCTATTGAAGAATATTTTGAATTAACCCACACCGGGGCCGAATTATCAACTGGATTTTCCAGAGTTGATTGGATGAAAGGTAGATTTGAATCAAGAAGAGATCATTGGGCACTTGGATTTTTGGATTTCCCATTGGCAAACAAAGAGCAAGATAGTTTAGAGGGTTTCTATTATACTGATAAAGTTGGTGTTGTCTCTACTTCAACCTTTGTTAAAGGACATTTATTAGTACGTCCAAGATTCCCAATTTTTGGTGGATGGTTCTATAATTTTACCTTGGGTTGGTCAGACGATTTATCCCAATACTTACACAAGATAACTGAATCAAACGATGAATATATTGTTAAACTTCCATTATTACGTAGAACTGTTGATTTCACTTTTGATAATGTTTATGTTGAATTTTATTTACCTGAAAATGCCGAATTTGTGAATGTCTCATCTCCAATTGCTTATGAATCATTATCTATTGAAAATGAATTGTCTTATTTAGATGTTTCAAAGGGTCATGTTAAAGTCGTTGTTCATTACAAGAACTTATTTGATGACATGGCACAATTAGATTTATTTGTGAGATACAAGTACTCTCAAGCTGATTATGTTTATAAACTTGGAAAGATTGCTGGGTTTGTATTTGTGGCATTAATGAGTTATTTCTTACTTGGAAAGTTTGACCTTTCAATTCAAAGGGAGAAAAAACGTACTCCCAAGATGATTTCGTCCATTGAACCGGAAGGAAAATTCAGTGACCAAAAGAAGTCTAGTGAAGATAAGAAGTCTAACGAAGACAACAAATCCACAAAAGAAAAGAAGACTGAATAGGTTTGTATATTATATAAATGGGTACAATATATTACAATCGATCTTTATTTATATATTAGTGTGTGTGAAAAAACGCTGGATCTGTTAATTGGAAGGTCCTACTTGCTAAAATCAATCCCAAACCCAAGCATGCTATTCGAGACACATTCACCCAATGTGATGATTTTATTATAACTGATGTGCAATTTTTTTTAGTTCTAGCAATTGAAATGTAGATACCCGTGGAAATAACCAGCACTTGATATCTCCAAACTTACAACAACAGTAATTTTTCTGTAATCAATAATCTTTTCGAACAAGCATGAAAAGGAGAAATCGAATTGCTTAAGTTGCAATTCATATGACCTTTCTCCTTGTTCAACTTAGGAAACATTAAATTTCATAGTGTGGTTGAAAATAATACACTATGGTATTTCCGATTAATCAGTAATTTGATACATTCTTTTCAATTCATCCAATTGTTCTTGTCTCAATGACATTTCTTCTTTCGATATTTTGCTTGTATCGACATGATGCAATGATGTCACCAAATATCTTCCATTAAAATTCACGCCGTTTAAATCATGGGCTGCTCTGATCGCATTGCTAACGTTGTTATAGATAATGAAGCATGTTCCTTGCTGGATTCCAAGTGAAGATGAGCTGGGGGGTTGATCTGGAACTCTTATTTGATTGATATTTCCATATTTTCCAAAAAAATCATATAAAGAGGAAGTGGAAGTATTATAGGGCAAATTTCTTACTGATACTATGGGGAATTCTGTCCGTGACATGTTTTGGTGTATCTATTTAATTAAAACTATAAAGAATATTTACCTTAATTACTTCTTCATTATTTGTATGATGAATTTCACCTAATTAACTTGAACCGAAAAAAAAAAAATCTGGTGCTACTCAATCAATCAATAGGTTTGAGTTTATGATAAAGCAGTTCCTTTTTGAAAGGATTAAACAAATATCCTATTATAACAACGCAAATTACCAAAATTATAAAGACATACAGGTACTCAACGATGAAGGAGTAATAATCTGTGTCTTTTGTGATTGACTCTCCATGAGTAACCTGTTCTTGAGAGGACCCACCTGCCTTTTGAGAATTTTGTTCTGGATAATCGTTCTCTGGACCTTCCTGTTTGGGCTCTGAACTTGTTTCGGTCATGAACTCGTCATCTTTTCCTTGGGTATGAATAGCACTGATATATACATTCATGTTTGGTTTGACTGCCAACAATACGTCGAAGCCACCAACCACTTGTCCAAAAACTACGTGCTTTCCATTCAAATGGGGAGTGCTTTCTGTATTCAAAATAAAGAATTGAGAACCATTAGTATCCTTCCCGGCATTTGCCATAGAAACTCTCCCTAGTTTATCATGCTTTAATTCAAAATTTTCATCTTCAAATCTACCCTCATTATAAATTGAATATCCACCGGTCCCTGTTCCTCTCTCAAAATCTCCACCTTGTATCATAAAGTTCTCAATTACTCTGTGAAATGGTGAATTGAGATATCCATAGTCGAATGTATGTCTTGAAAGCTCATAGAAGTTCTCCACTGTTTTGGGAACAATCGTACCAAAGAGGGCTATTTTAATGTCGCCCATTACTTGCGAAGGATCGGAGGATGGTGGTTTGTCAATAAGTGTGAAAACTACCTTTTGAGTCACTTCGGGATCTCCTTCTAAGTATTCGAGCTCATCTTTAGAGAGAAAGGGACTAGCTTTTCGATTGACTGGTGCTGAAAATACAATTGTAAGTAATGTTAATACTTGAATTATTGACATAAGCATTCTGATATAATAGTATTCATTTAAACGAATTCGTTGTCTTTTTGAAGATTATTCATTCAACGTTTTATAAATTTCAAGAGTGATTATTGTTATCCCCTTGACCAACGAAGACAATAAAGCCCCCCCAACCCCCCAAATATTTCTTCTTCTGAACCCAAAAAAAAATACAACCCAGACACGCACCACCTCCACCAAAACATTCCAAATATGAAGCCCTTGGCCAATTTATTCTTTCGCAAAACTCAGTATATCTCTATATGTGAGAGCAAATAGTCGTTTGCCTCCATTGTACCCTGTTCTGGTTTAAATTCTCTTTTTTATGAAAGGGAAGAAGACAACTTGAATTGTGATCAGGTTCTTTTATTAGTCAGTGGATTTTATTAGATTTAGACAACAAGAGGTTACCCGCATATTTGAAATGACATTTTTTTGCCAGTTTTTTTTAAATATTACATTCTCTTCACCAAATTTAGCTATCAATTTATTTAAATTCAAACTAGAAGTTTCAGTAATATGGCGATGATCGATTAGGAGCTTTACCATTCCAGTGGTATTTCCATTCGCTTTTTGGCTTGATGAAATATAAGCCCCCTGTTAGAAACAAGGGTAGCTATGTGACCGTTGTAGCTGAGCTCTGTTTTTTTAAATGATTGCTTTTATCGTCTTTTCCAGATATGTTTTGGTAGGTTGATTTGACTTTTCCATTCCGCAAAACTTGATATCATATCAAGCTGCTATCCTTCTTCAAATGAATAAAATCGTTTTTCTGTTTATGGCCGATTTTGAATATAATTATAGTTCCATTTTTGTCGGAATTCAAACGTAATTCCCCAAGAAATTTCAGGTGTGATCCAAATAACATTTGCATTCGCATAATTTGATCTGCAAATTGCAATAAAATAATTGCAAAATATGTACATAAGAGGAACTTCATAGAGCAAAATTAATGAGGATATCAAATATATTACATACATAAGGGAGAATTAACTCTGAGACTTCTTAGAAAAGTCCAAAAATTGGGCTGGTGCTTTACCACAAGTTGAACGGTTTCATAGCCTTTTTGAACACCAGAAAATTATTGTTGCACCCAATAAACATCATATGATCACAAAACCAAACAAAAGTTTGTGATCATAAATTGCAAAAATTTCATCAAATAAATTTTAAATTTATTCCCTCTCTACTTTCAAAGTTTTATAATCGTCACACACACAATTATGGCAATTCAATTTAAAGAAATTTTTCAAAATAGGTCTAACAATATTGGTGAATTCACTAGAAGAACCGCATTGGAGTGGTACGAAGGTGTTTTGAGGAAGAAGGACACCACCAAAGAGAGTGAAAATAACAATACCAAAACAAACAAAATCACCAAAACAAACAGCAACACCACCACCAACAACAACACCACCGTCAAGAACGACCACGTCAAAACCGTCAAAACCGACAACACCACCAACTTCAACACCGAAATCGTCACCAACGACGTCACCAAAACGAACAACAACAGCAACAAGAAGAAGAAGAAGAAGAAGAAGGAGAAGAACAAAGAAGATGCAGATGTTCACATCGAAGAAGTTGAACCTTCCATTTTCAATCAAAACCATTATGCAGATACCACTGCTTCTGGAGTCTCTCCAAGCTGGAAAGAAACAAGGGAAGAACCTTCCAATTTATTCCCAACAGTTATAAAACGCAACAAAGCTTCTGTTGTTTACCCTATCTCAGAAGAATTGAGGGAAGGGAGTTTACGATTAGAACAAGACAATATTAAACAAAAAACTGTTTGTGACTTTAGTCCGATTTCAGAAGAAATTCGGGTTGAATCTTCGTGCTTCTATCCATACTTGTGTGTGCCTAACCGTGCTTCTCGCGCTTGTCCGATATCACAAGAACATAATGAACAAAATTTCAAATATTATCCTGACAATATTCAAAGGGTGAGGGCTATATTTCCAACATCAAAGGATCTTGAGAATCAAAATTCTGATTACTATGACTACAATGATGAAAATAATAGGGATGATGATATCAATCAAATCCCAAATGAAATAAATAACCACGATTCGAGTTGTTACCCATCTGATATTGCAGCAGATGGTTCTAATCGTTCTTACATAATGTCAAGTGCGATCCAGCAATCGACGACCAATGAAGAAAACGGTGGATCTGCTAAAGTTTGTAAAGTTATTAGCAGTATTATTCCTTCACCAGAAACAACCCCAACACCCCCAGTTGCATCACCAACTTCAGGATTTATCGAACATTTGAACAAAGCAAAAGAAACCTTAGTAGAAAAGGCCCACAAAATTAAGTCCAACCTCAAAGATCCACAAAGGAGAAGAGAAAGAATGAAGAAGTTTACAAACAAAATCGGAATTAGTGGAAAACTAAACGAAACGAAACAAAGGTTAAGGACTTATTTCCATAGCTTTAAGCCATCCGAAACTGAGCTTGAAAATCAACAGAAACAAACAAACCAAATACCACAAATCGATCCATTAGAATTGCGACAAATATACACTGTATAAGATTAATTGTTTGTGGTTTAACTAGAGGTGATACTTTGAAGGTTGAAAGCTGTTATTCGTGGAATTGTATATTAGGGTTATAAATGTACACTGAAGAACACCCGCTTTATTATTTTATTAAATTTACAAAAAAAAAAAAATAAAAAAAAAAAGAAAATAAATAAAAAAAAAAGAAGAAAAGGAAAAAAAAAAAGAAAAAAAAATAAAAAAATAAAAAAATAAACAAAAAAAAAAGTTCACTTATTTGGCTATGTATTATCTTTACTTGATTTATTTATATAATTATTTATTTAAATTACAATTGATTTATAGTGTATTTCATTGTAGAATTAGAGCGCAAAATTTATTACTCTACTGAAAGATTAACTTGTAAAGAAGAAAGAAAAATGGCACTGATGTCCAGATACATTTGCCAAATATTGCAATAAAACGTAATTATTCTCCATCTGCACCAAAGTTTCACGGTTGAAAAGCACACCGTCAACTCCGTGAGTTAGCTATTTACTTTCTATTTTCAAACACTGGTCCATGTTTAGTTATTTGTCATAATTTATAATGTACCTATTCTATATTATAAAAGTTCAAAATGAGAAAACAACCGTTCAGAAGAACCACCATTACCCTTCCTAAATAATCTTCAATTCTACATTCTCATAACCATACTTGTGTTTGTTTTCTTCAAACACCCTATACAACTCATCAACATATAGTTTATGATATTTATCCAATAATGGTTGAGGAATCTTGGTATGAATTGAAGATTTCCCTTTGGATGGTAACAATTTAAAAAAAGCCGGCTTTTTAAACTTGTTTTGAAATTTTCTACTTCCTTTTTCTTCAATTCTTTGTTTCTGAGTTTTTTCTTCTTCTCCTCCTTCTTGTTCCTTTTTTTCGTCATCTTGTTCCTCCTCTTCAGGATGTTCCTTCAAATAGTCTTGTAATGCTCCAGGAGGAATATAAATTGGTCTACCAACACAGATATTAATTGGATTACGATATGGCAAAATACCATAATCATAAATAAATACTCCTCTTGCGCTAAAGAAAGGTATTGTAAATTGAAAAACATTTTTAATGAATAATTGGAATTTTTCACCTAATGATCCAGGATTTGGAACAGTTAATTTATAAATATCAGCTTCACCAAATGCAAATGTTGGAACTAAACAAATATTTCCTAATTCAATTCCTAATTTAACAAATCCCTTTCTATTCTTTAAAACAAGTTTAACTTCTTTAGTCTCTTTCGATTTCTTTTCGGCTTCTTCCTTTTCTTGTTCTTCTTGTAATTCGGATTTCTTGAATCCATATCCAACCCTTGGATCAGCAATCATATAATTCAAAAGAGATTCTTTAGCACCACCAATCACCACACAGACAGAATTATCACCATTATTGATCAAACTCTTGATATTCTTAGCTGACGCAGTAGTCAATCCCATTGATAATAAATAATCACGATAAAATGGAACAAGGAATTGTGTTGTTAAAGTCAAGGGGAACACTTGTGGAATACCAGGAAATAATTGTTCTCCGGTAGATGGATCATGAAATAATGGCTTTAAGAAATTAAAAATTGGTTTAAATGGTTCATTTCTTAAAACATTACAAGCACACATACCAACTGCACCCATTGAAATAACACCGTGAGGATGATATCCAAAAATATATCTTGGACCTGTTTGGATCTTTTTATATGTTACACCTGCAGTTACAGAAACAGCGGAACCTTTATCATCATCAAAAACTCTTTTCTTTAAACCAAAGAATTTAAATACTTTGTCAAGTATAGTTCTTGAATTTTCAGAAACCAAATCTTGTTCATCATTTTCATCTTCGTCATCAGTTGAAGTTTTGGAAATTGATTCTTCTTCAGGAACATATGAAAAAGTAGGTTCCAAATCACATGATTTATGAACTCTAATAGGGAAATAATCAGTAAACCATTTCCAAATAATCAAATTTTGCATCCATGGACGTACTCGATATACAACTTTCCCATTCGTAGGAGTATGCAAATCAAAAGCATACCACCAAGCAAAATATGGGATAATTACAAATACCCAAACCATCCATCCCATAGAAATAGCAAAAAAGAACAAACAAAGGAAAAATGGAATTGTTATACAATGCCATACAATACCTATAGTTTCCAAACGATGAGCCCAAGGGGTATTCAAAGGAGCAATATTTAAGAATGGACGTGAAGTGGACTTCTTGATCCTAGGAATTGATTTCTTCTCTGCAAGTTTGCTTTTGGTTTGAGAAACAGTCTCCGCGGAGTTTGCATTGTCTGATTTGGAATCCAGTAAGGAAGCATCATCAATATCGACAATTTCTTTCTCATTAATTGGAGAATCAATTGATTCTGTCGCCTTTTCGGCAGATTCTTCAACCTTTTCTGAATTGGGTCTATCAACTTCGATTATTTCCGTTACCTTTTCTGAAGTTTGTGCTTGTTGCTTACGATTCCGAAGCACCGATGATGGTTCCTCGGAAACAATATCCTGGGGAGCTGATTTCTTTTCCATGATTGGAGAAGAATATTCCTTGCATTCAAGCTTTTCTTCAGTCCTAACGTCATCGATTTCGGTTACGGATTCAGGTAATTTATCAATTCGTTTATTTACTTTTGGTTCTGGTTCTGAAATATTCTCATTTTCTTGTTGTTCGCCAGAGGTAGTAACAACAGCATCGCTAACATCGCTATTTTCATTTTTTCGAGAAACTTGGGTTAAGTCATTGGAGGACAACAATTCCTTTTGTTTCGAATCAGTCTCTGTATGAACTGGCAACAAATCATTAGTCAATTCTTTGGTTTGTTCAGTGTTGGAATTTGAATGAATGTTTGATTCTTCTTCCTCACCAACAACATCTTGCGAACCTGAAAGGTGATTCAAAGATTCATTCAGCTTTTCATTTTCTAAATTTGATGAATCAAGATAGGGTAATTTAGATAATTTGATCTTGATTGGTTCTTCATCTGTTGGTTGTTCATCAAATAACAATTCACTTTGTTGGGATATTGGTGAAGAAGAATTGATTTCTTCCGTGGATATTATTTCTCCTGATTTTTCGGAGACCAAATCTTCCTTTGGGAGAAGGGGTGGTTGTGGTTGATTTTGAATTGTGTTATTCTCATTCTGTATAACGGGTATATCTGTAGACATATTGTTGTTTATATAAAAACGTTCTGTGTAGTAATAAATAATAACGTAATACACTTATATTATAAAATTTTAAATTTGATTGGTTGGTTGGTTGGTTAGTTAGATAGATAGTTAGTTAGCTGTTGTGTGTGTGGTTTGAAGGTTGGGGGGGTGCGTGTGTCTACTTATATTTAATGCAATTATTTAAAATTATTGTTAATTACGTAAGTAAGGAAGGTTATCTTAATTAAATAATTAAATTAGCAATCATCAAATCATTCAATTGTAACCACAATTTGAAACAAAATGGTCAAGAAAACAATAAATTTATTACAATAATAAAATACACTTCTGATTAACTGATGATGTTTATAAACAAAAGAACCAGAAGAATAAAGTCGGCGGAGATATTATTGGGTTTTTATATCTCCAAGTGAAATTTGAAAACGACTCTCCATTTGCAAGAATTTGAATCTATGCTTACGCATTTGTCGATGATTATACGATCATTGTAGTTTGCTTAATAGAAACTAATTACGAACACAACCTCAATTATTGCAAAATCGCCTTATAACTTTATTCAAATGTAAATGAAAGCGTGGAAACTGTCATGTGACAATTGCATCCAAGAAATTAGACTTTTCTGTATGCAACCAATCCTTGGTCTCTCTTTCTCTCGTTCTCTCCCCACATCCCCCCCACCAAAACTCGCTGCTTGATTGCTACACATTTTCGAAAAAAAAAAATTACCACCAATCATCCTCGGTAACGTTGAGCTAATACTGTTCACCCAATGCCGTTCGGCTTATGACTGCATTTTTCTATGCGTCAAACACTATTCCTGGGCTTTTATTCAAAGAATTTTAGTTCAATCATTTTTGTTAACTACTCAGAACAAACATAAAAAAAACTGAAATTTGATCCCATTGTTCTTTAAAGTTTTAGTTTAGTTCGAAAAGGGCCATAAAAATAACTCCTATTTGTTTGTTCCATGTAGAACATTCCATTGATCTTTATTTGTCTTTATCAGAAGATTACAAAGTTAAGTATGCAAGTGAATGTCATTGATTATTTTCCTTTTCCAATTCTGGACATCCTTCCCTAACGGAGATCTCGCAATATAAATTTATTCGCTCAAAATGTAATCACTCCCGAAAATGTCACTTCTTCACCAATCTCGCCCAATGTAAATTAAATTTTATAATCTTAATTCTCCATTACCCCGAAAACAATAAAATTATTCAAATTGAAGAATAATTTATAAGGTTACACTGAATATGACTCTGCAGTGGTAGTGCAACACTTTTCCCAATTAGGAAATTATTCCACTTCTTTAAATAATTATACGAAAAAATCACACAAAATTTTTTTGCAAGGCTAAAGGAATGAAAATTTACTGAAAACAAATCGGACACCTTGAAACTAAAGTTCAACCCCTGCAAAGGCATTCAATATTAATAAGTCAGGTCAATTATTAATCCAAAAGATTGCATTTCTTGTTAACTATGGCCATTGCAAACTAAAAACTTGCTGCTCGAAGCGAGAGAAGTGAAGATCATCGGAGAAGATGAAATCTTGGAAATCAATTCTTGAGATTTCATAACCCTGAACCAGCAGGACTGACTAATCAAAACAAGTATTTTCTAATATAGTCATAAATCTGGAAATAGGTATCACGCCCCAACCAAGAGATAATATTATGGAAGGTATAATTCGAGTTGTTGGGCTTATATGTGATCGAGTTGATTTGCGAAGAGACAGAAGGAGATACCATCCGCACACTACTACAATAACTGCGTGAAAAGAAGAGTAAATACGCAATTGTACGTGTTCTTTAGTGAGAAATGAACATTTTCTTTCTGATCCTGATCGGGCTCACGTCTTTCCGCATCAAGTTCACATCTGACAGTTTTTCATGTTTGCTGTTGAAAGACATGATTTAATGTACCATTTTTTATTACAAGTAGCAAAATACGAAAACTTTTATGTAGTGTAGTCAGAGTATTGATATACTTTAACCCTTACTTAAAACTTGAGGGGGGAAATCAAATGTTTTGAGCTTCGTTTCCTACGTTCGTATATGTATTTTAATTAAAATGAGTATCTGAAATGTTTATGAAAAGAAGCAAATCACATCCTTATAAATTTTACTCGATAGCACCACATTCTACCAAATTCTGTAACCGATGGATATACATAGGTATGTACATAAAATATGAAAACATCAATAATTGAATGATGGGTTTGTTTTTTGTTGGATCGAATGTGTTAATATGGAAGTTCATATTGAAGTTGTGTTTAAGAGGTAGTGCAGAGGAGAGTTGAACAAGAATTCACGCTAATCTCTTTGAGCTGAATTATTATGAGAAAAGAAGATAAATTGCATGATAAGCTCTCTTCTTCTTCATGCGTGATTAAGGAAATGTATAAGTAATTTTATAGTTAACATAATAAGATTATAAAATCGTCAGGTGTTCCTGATTTGCATGACTAGCCAAATCTATCTTGTACAAATTTTCCATCTGCTACTCAGCAAAATTCTGTATGTAATATTAATTATATACGAGCAGATTGTGGGGTTACGTCAAAAAACTGCAAAAAAAAAAAGAAATCAAAATCAAAAACAAAAACAATTGGTTGCAAAAATAAGGCGCTTGTGGGGGAAATTAGTAGCTCGCACCAAATTTTTCTGCAGTCAAGTAATAGACAGGTTGTGTCACTACACAATGAAATTACATTTACCTAAACACATATATTCAACTAAAAGAAGGGGTATCTATCAAACACCTAAGTGTTGCCTCACTTTTTCATATAAATCTGCTTAATATTTTGATATCATTCTTCATTTGCCAGGGTTCAGTATGCTAAGAAACCAATGAACATTAATTTTATAAAATTCTTAATGGCTACTTTTGCTCGTTACCTCCGTAACCCTTACCCCCTATTCACACGTTTTAACCATCTCTTGTAAACTTTCAACATCGTTAATCTAAGATGGTTATGCCAAGTCTTCAGTCCATGTCTAACTTCATGTTTTGATCATGCTCACTAATCAGACTTCAACCTTCGCAGGGATTCTAAAATAGTACATGCACATGACCGTCTTTATTCCAAACCAAAGGTTATTTTAGTGTCTGTAAAATAGAAAGAACAGAAAATTCATAATATGTTTCAAAACTTGATTTTGTATGTGTTTGGCATAGAATTTTTTGGTTGTTACGTTGCCCCCTTCCCCCCTAGTCATGTTGCTCTAATTACCTAGTTATAAGTATCCTTTATGGTATTTAACATAGTGAACATATAAAAGACACTCAGTCGTCTAAGTGTCCACGATATATTTCCAGGTTTTATATATTTTACTCTTTTACCTACTAGACTGTTTGAGCCAGTGATTAACTGCTATATAGCCTTAGGTATACCAAGAACCAAGAGATCTATCTTATACTGTTTACCTTATTTCTATTTCGAATTGCAACACGTGTGGTTTAGCTCTAATTCTTTTACAGGTTAGAGGGCAAATTTAGCATTAGAAATTCAAGTACAAAATTATTAATCAAGATGCCAGGTGACGAATCCAACAACACTAGGATAACATATAATGCTGCTACAGAAGAGGAGCAATTTAGAATCGAGTTGGAAACAAGAAAAATTGTGAAGCTAGATAAAGTGGCATTCAACCTTTTTAACTCAAGATTTAGTGAAGAAATAAATAAGTTAACTCCTTTGGAAAGAAACAATCCTCATGTGTACAATGAATGGAATTTAAGGGATATCGGGGAATTAAGAAATTTATTACAAATCCGAGTTCATTTGCTGCTAAATGCGATAGGGTACACGATTTAAAACTAAAATCCCCAATGGAAACAATGTATTATCTGCAAAAGATTTGTACCCATATTGCAGAACACATGATTGGAAAGTTGAAACTTCCGAAATCACAACAGATGACGTGGAAATTAATTTACTAATGATCTGGAAACTTCTTGATAAATATGCTGATCAAAGTTTAGCTTCATCATTGCTTAATATCTATTGTGACTTGTTATTAGTGCTCAGGTTTGAGGTAGTTTATGAAGGAGATGTAATGGAACAACACCAAAACAAGTTTTGGGAATTGGAAGGCAATAATGATTACATCAAGTTTATTGGATTAGTTCATAGTGCTAAAAGAGAAAACCATTCAGCAAGGTTTCATCTTGCGGTCCACAGTAAGATTGGTACTCTATTTTCTGGAGTTCTAGCTGATTACTATAAAGAATGGGAAGCTGCAAAGAAGAAAAATGAACAATACGAAATTCCTAATCACAAGAAGTTAATGAATGATTTGGCAACAACAAGAAGAGATCAGAAGTTTTGTATGAACGTGCAACCAGCTCAAGCTGAAAGGACTAAAAAGTTTACACAAAAGGCAAACAAATTCAATGAATTGAATGTCAATGAAAAAGTTACACAACCAACTGAGATTGTTGCTGTTGCTAATCAATCGATAAATTAGAGGAAGACTGAGACATCTGAAGGTCCACCAAGAAAGAAATGCAATAAAGAGAAGTCGAAGTATAAATGGGCCCAAAGTAAAAAACAAAAGAGCGAAAAGAGAAAGCTGGACAAAAGTTCGGAAGGAACTTTCGGTGAATCAGGTTGTTCTACATAGTCGTGTATACTTCTTATAGTTTCATCCTTAATAAATGCAGTTACGACTTGAAGACTATTGGATAAACGCTTTTCCATTTTCTAAAATCAGAATCTTGATGAAATGGAATGAACTTTTCGGAATATCAATTTATGGACCATTCTTTCCTTTTCCGCATTTTGGAATTTACATAGGTATGACTAAACCCATAGTGCGCAATTTTATCCTAAATGTGACCATAGACTAAAATCTGTAGGTTCCCGTTTTGCTTGTTGGACAAGATAATGACACGATACTTGTCATACCGGCACCAAGTTCTTGTAACCAAAATGAGGTCTCGTCAGATTTGAAAGATTGAACATTGTTCTTCAAATCTTTGATTGGCCAGATAATGTTATCATTTCTGTAAACCTTCCAGGAAGACTTTATGTGTTTTAAATGCGTATTTTGACCACCTGAATTGGAACTAAAGATGATAGGACCACTTGTATGGTTGAATAGCCTTTGGATTGATGATGGTGGTTAATCCGAGTTCAAATCAATTTGCGATAACTTTGATTTGACCTCTGAGTTTTACTTCTTCATTCTTGATGATAAAATTGCTGTCTACTCTTGTGCTTATTTTGCTGAAAAATAGTGTATCACACTGAAGTACACCCAGCATACACACACAATGACTCCCAACAAATAAAGATTCAAGAGTACGAAGATGCTTGTTTACTTTTCGGAATAAATGTGAGATTTCCGATGGATTTAAAGAAAAACAGGTTCTAACAAACATCAAAGGAAAAATTGATCCCAAACAAATACAATCCAAGCTGAGTACTTCAAGGTGTCATCTAACTATTCAATATGCCATCTACTAGATCCAAGAGACCGAGACCAATAAAAGAAATCGACTTATCATCAGCTGAAGATAGTGAACTTGACGGTTATGATGATGGAAATGGAAATGATGACACCTGTCAATCAACCAAATCACAAGATGATAATAATCAGAAACCATTCTACTATGTATCGCCCAAAAGATCCAAATCTGCGTCATCATCATCCTCTTCTTCTTTTGATCAAATATATCGTAAATTGACTCATCAATCTAAGAAATCTCAACCCAACAAAACTCCATTTTTAAGTTTATTTAATGGGAAAGAAACATCGAAAGATGTTGAATTTAGATATGAATTATACAATAAAGTTTGGCAAAAACAATTAAGTAAGATTGAATCAATCTTAAATAATGCCAATGAAGATTTATTTCAAAATTTATTGAAATTCATAAATCAAAATGATCAAAAACTTTCAGTTGGATTTGTTCAATTAACAACAAATATTGCTAATAATTTAAGAATTTTACAAGAGTTTTATCATCTAATCCAAGAAGGACAAAATAATTCTAACGGAAAGATAACTAGGAAATATGATTATAAATTGATAAGAATAAATTCAAAATTTTGTGCCACAATTAGATCGGCTTTACGTGAAATCATCAAACAATTCCGAGAATCTATTGAAGAAAATAGTGATGATAAAGATAATGGTGATGATGATGATGATGAAGATGAATATTATGAAGGGGTATTTGAAAATAGAACTAATTATGACCCGGAAACAATTGCAGATTGGTTTGCTATGAAAAAAAGAGCAATGAAATTGATATTGGTGTTGGAAGATACTGGGTCCATTAGCACCCAAGTGCTAAATCAATTGCTTAAAGTATTATCATCTTATTCAGAAATCATTCCTTGGAAAGTGATATTGGGGTTATCATGTGATAATGTTAGTAATTGGATAAACAATAATCTAAGTAACGACATTAGAATTTTGATTAACGGGTATAAGTTCAAAAGTAACGACAACAAAAGCTTGGGGTATATTATATTAAACAACTTGTTTTTAACTCCAGAATTGAATAATAATCCATTTTTATTAAGTAATAATCTCAGTACATTAATTTTAAATCGGTTTGAAAATTCCAACAATTCAATTGATTCATTAATTGGTGAAATTAAGTTGTGTTATATGTTGTATTTTTATCAACTGCCATTATCAATTTTAATTGCAAAAGATCCAAATGTTGGTTCATTATATATTGAAGGATTAAGGAAATTACCATCATTTAAGAAATATATTGAAACTGAATTGTATCATGAAAATTTTGATAAAGTGAAGTTCGCTTTAATGAGTGAAAGATCATTAGTTGCTTTGTTTCATGAATCTAAAATCAAGCTTCAAAATGTAAAGTTAGCATTCATGAATTCAATTAATATAATTTATCAATTACAACAACATTATAAGTCCAAAAAGCAAAAATTCGAATTATACAAGTTGTTGATCAACAAAAAGTTGTTAAATTCCAAATTTTTGACTGAATTATTACGGACATTACCCAATTTGACTGATTTAGAAATTGGTGGAATATTATTAGATTTAACTGATAATTGTCAAGAAGAAATATCTGATCAGATTAAAGATGATAAACTTATTGAATTAAATAAATCAATTGGAGAAATGGAAGATTTTAAATTAATTTCGCAACTCCTTAATAAATATCTTGATAATGAATTATTAACCACTCAATTAGAAGATATTGTATTTCATGAAATATTTGTTTTGAATGGAGGTAGGGTATCAACTTTATATAATAAACAACCTAATACTAAGAATGTATTATTTGAAGAGAATTTTGAGAATTTAATGATAAATCTCTTACGTCCAAATTTAAGATTTACAATTGAACTGAGTTTAGAAAATTGTGAATCCTATTTGAATCATCCGTTGGTTAATTCAAATGACCAAGGATCATTAATACAATCACCTACTTTAACTACCTTGTTCCAAGTTTATAAAGAAGCTCCTGTCCAAATCAATTTGTATGATTTTTATCAAGCATTTAAATGTTCATTGAAGAGAGAAGAGTTGACTAGTACTACTGATACTAGTAGTAAGGATATATCGGATGAAGAATGGCATAAAATGACATATTCGTGGTTTATTCAAAATTGTTATGAGTTAATGATGATAGGATTGTTAAAGGACAAACCAAGAGGTTCCTATATCGAAAAAGGAATTTGGAAAGGTGTGTAAACAACAATAAGTATATCCCAACTGTGAGAAAGCATTAATTAAAGAGTTGATTTATATACTCATACATAGATATATACATACATCATAAATCAACCTGTGAATAATAAGCGTGCGTACAAAGTATCCTTTCTTTTAAAAAATGTTCTTTATTATCTGTTTAAATGTTATCCTCCTTCACTGCGTTTATAGCTTCTTCTTTTTCCGCTTTAGCTTCTTGTTCTTCAGATTCACCCGTTTTAATCATTTCATTAATCTCGTTTTCTACTTGTTGTTCCTTGTTTTCTTCTTCATCTCCATCATCATTTATATTCTCATCAGCGACTTCCTGTCCAGCAGCCTTTTCCTCAGCTTGCTCATCTGAATATTGCCCTTTTGCATCTGCAATGGGCTCATCAGAATCCATATACTCTTCAGCAGAAGAATATGGAGTGAAATACTCTTGTAATCCAACTCTATTACTTACATTTTTTATAAGGTCATCGCCATGACGGCCAGCTATTGCAGTTATCATTAATAAGGTTATAAAACCGGCTAGAATGGTTACGACTACTAATCGTTGGGATCTAAACATTCTCTTTGATAGTTGGGTTGAATTGGCAATCATGATAGATAAGTTGTTGAAGGTGGTACTGGTCGACAAAAAAATGTGAAAATTAGGGGAACAACCAAGGTTTTATAATAAGGCAATTTATTAATAGTTATAGTAAGTTATCTAGAATCTGAAGTTTTTCTTGTCTTCAATAAAAGTCAACCAATGTACAACAACAACAGGGCACAACAACGATAACAACAACAACAAAACAAAGTTAAGGTAACCCCTCCCTCTTTTGTTGTGTTCTTAATTGAATAATTTAGTAAAAAAAATTAATTCCTCCTTACTTACCATCTAACTATCTAAGTATGTATAAGAAATGAGAACTCTAACTTATAACTTTAAATATTGTTCTAAGTATTGATACTAGTAGAATAGTTAATCACGCGATGAATATCATTGGGTAGTAGTCCTATCACTAAATGGCTATTGGTAGCAGCCAATAGTCATATAGTTTGTTGGCAAGCGTATACTAAACTCATTAGGATAATTCACAGTAAAAGATTACAACGAATATCTCTTATCTATCATTAATAGTAATACTGTACTACTACTACTACTACTTCTACTATACACATTCCTATTATGTTTAATTTATAAAGTTAACTTTTCAATTGAATAATTTGGTATTCTTTGACTAATTTCAATCCCATCCAAATCATCATTACTTGGTTTATTTAATAACATAGAATCCAATTGAGATTGATGGATAGATAATTCCCCTTGTTCACTCTGTTTCTTTTTCTTAAGATTAGTAGAAGAATTACTAAGTACTTGATTAATTAGGGTTAAATTATAATGGTTGATCAACAATGAATCAATCTTTTTATTAACAATTGAACTTAAATCGTCAATATTTTCATTGGTCCAATTAAATAATCCAGCAATATCAATAATCATTTCAGTTAATAACCAAGCATTTGATCCATTCAATTTAATCAATTTATTGATTAATTCGATCAAATTGAGATCATCATGGACTTGGGTAAGTTGCTTAAAACTCTCAATAAGTTCAATTCGAGAGAATTCTTGAATAATACGATTAATCAAATCATTCAATAAAGCTTCATCTTCTTCTGAATTGATTAATTGTGTTAAATAATCTCCACATGGAATATTTGGACATGTAGAAATTGCCTGTCTTAATAATGTCAAATTTCCAATATTATGTAAAAGTTCCAATAATCCAGAAGTGTATTTAATTGGATAAATTGGATTAGTGAATAAATACATTAAAGTATATTCAGGAATGAATTCTTCAATCCTAAATCTTAGTTTGCTACTATCAACATCAAATACAAAAATCAAATCAAGAACGGAACTTATAAAGTTTATATCAATGATTCTATCATTGTCCACATCGAATTCTTTAAATTGATATACTTTAGAAGTTGGCTTGGCTCTAGTTGAAGACTTCTTAATTGTTGACCATGGTTTTTTATTCTTTAAATATGGAATCAAGATGGACTCCCATTTATTCAAATCTTGACTTTCTTGTGATGATTTTAACTCTTGATATACTTCTTGGATTTCTTTTGTTGTTACCAAAGTGGCGGATTTGTCAATGTTATGTAATTCCACAATATCGGCCAATTCGTGTGATGGCTGTGAAATGCTCTTACCTAAACACTCAACTAATTTGTTCAACCCCACGTTTAAATCAATAATGTTTACGTAGACATTATTATTCTTATTTCTAAGGTTCAAAAATATGGCTTTTGATTGTATGGTATTTTGAGAATTTCCTTTCACTGAAAATGCATTATCAAGGTATACTTTATCAGCAACATTGGCGTTTGGAGATGATTCAAATGTGGATAATAATGCTGAATATTTAACATTCACTAAATGAATCTTATTTCCTGATGCCAACAAGATTCTATCTGGTGCAGCTGCTTCAATGGAGACTAAGGAGTCATCGGAAATTAATGCCGCAACTGATATAGTAGAAGTAGTTTGGAAATTAACAATTGAAATTGTTGAAATTTGTGAATCATTATATTGGTACAATGTACCTCCAATATAGCAGAATTCGATACCTTTTGGTACACCATCTTTTGAAATTGAGTTCACTTCTATTATTTGAGAAGGGCTTATGGAAATCAAAGAGTATTTCAAGCCTTTCGAAGACTCATTAACAGTCAAAACAAACTTTTCATGTAAATCTTCCACAAAATGACTATAAATGATTTTCGCACCATCATCTTTAACTAACTTGATATTTGTAACTTCCATCTTATTAGATCCATATCTAATTTGCTCAATACTACCGGATTCATATACGATTACAATCAAATCTTCATTGAAAAACTTGACAGAAATTACTTTTTGTTTCAATTCAAGTTCAATTTGTTCATTGGTATTTGTATCTTGGTCAGACTCAATCATTAATAAGCTAAACTTTTGCCTATCGGTTTTACCAATAACATAAAGTTTCTTCTCATTTATAGCTTTCACATCCATACAATCAACAATAGTAGTTGGTGATAATGTATATGACCATAATAATTTTGGACTAGGTTTAATGACATGACTAGCAATACTTGATTTAGAAATAGCAAAATCGATAATTGTTGATGTATTTGCAATACCTTGAGGAGGAGTTATTAATTTTGCACTGAGAGGGATATCTGGAATACGTGGAAGGGTTGTTATTGGGTAATGATCGTATAATGATGGAGAAGTCATCTTGTTGTTGGGTGGTGGTGGTGGTGTTGGTGTTGGTATCTTATACTAGATGACAACAGATCTTTATACCGACAACTGTGAATTTTTTCAATTAGATTACGCGATGCCTCTTCTATTCTCTTCTCATTTTCTGAACCATAACGCATGAAGGGAAAAAAAAAATAAAAATAAAAATTCAATGCTACGCTTATGTCGCGAGTTCTACACCTTGTCGCAGGGGTTTGTCGCAAAATGGTTATTGCAGCCAGGATGCTTTTAGGTCAAGGTTACTCCTTCAATCGATCCTAACGTCAGGAAGGAAGGCAGCAAATGATGGAGGGGGGAGTGTACCAGTAGAAAAAAGAGAACTGCATATTCTCCTTCTCCATTTTTTATAGTTTCCATCCAAAATTCCTTCTAACAGAGCTTGAAAATTTCATTGATAATTAGAAACCATATAAGCAATGATTGGGCTATATATCACTTGCGGCTCAGCAGTCTTGAACCATATTTTAGCCAAGATTTAACAAACTCTGAATATCCCAAAAGTTGATCATTCTTCTGCAGTAATTATATTCTTTTCTGGATCTCTCCAACCTTTGATCATGCACACTTTAATTCAGTATTTTACAATATATAGATTTCGTTACACAGGGCCTGAGTTTCAAATAAACCCGGTAGAAGAAGACAAAAGTTCAAAGAAATCCTTTAATTTTGAAGCGAAGTAGCAACCATTTCGTTCGCACCAGATCACCATCATTCTCCATGCGTTGTTTTTTGCGAGCGTGGTACCAATTCTCCCTGCGAGCAAGATATGCATCGACCCAAATTTACCACGCATTATTATCTTTTTTCTGTGCACGTCGTACGATGTGATTGTAGTTTTCTTTCCCCTTTGGATTTGGATTTGGTTCTAATTTTGTTGTCTTTCAAGTATACCAATCTAAATACCATCACGACAGATTAATTAATTGATTAATTGATCACATCCTCTCCAACATCATCTGCAACCTACTTAATATTAATAGACAAACTTCGAAAGATATATTTCGTCCAAAGAGGGAATAAGGTCAAAAAGAGGAAGCAATAGTAGAACCAAAGAAGATTTGCCCGAGGGGATTGTTGATGATGTTATTGTCATTGTAATTCCGCTATAAAATAAAATGTCGTGATTCTTTGTGCTTATCCCAAACGAAAACAAAAGGTCAAATTTTGACATGGATATCAAATAGCGCAATTTCAACGTGTTTTGGCTGCAAAAAGAAAATGACAAACACTTTGCGGATATATGCGGAGTGAAAAATCAATTTAACAGTTTATGCAAATAAATCGACTTTGTGGGTTGTCCTGATATAAGAGGTATTGATTCATGAAGTTCCATGGTTGATCCCGAAAAGAGAGGTGTTTAGATTTATGACACTCTCTGGAAAATACATGAGTTTTCCAATTAATCGACCTGGAGTACGTACAAGTGGGAGCTGTATGAGTGGATTGTGCAAGATGAGAGTATACTAATTGAACGCAAAAGTTCCAACTTAGTCATGTGCTCCCAAATATATTTTCGTGGAATCAAATCAAATTTCGATTGCAAAATTTCTGGAGGGAACTTGAAAATGCACGGAATGATACATTAATGGTATCAAAGAAAGCAACAGGAGTTCCGTGAATGAAGCTATTATGTTAACTCCTTTGTTGAAAAAACTTAATAATAAAATAGACCGTATCCAATTGCTGAATCTATAGGGGTGTACAACAGCAAACTAAAAGGACACGCAACGAATATCAAACGGTGTTTTTGGAAAGTATGTTTAAAGTACATTCGGCATATACACTTAATTGCAGAATGGAGATTTGGTAACTTATTCCCACCTGCTAATTGAATCGATATTAAACGTTATCTCGAGTATGTGACCAGAAAGTCCAGGTATGACTGGTTTTTACGATTTCTTCCAAGTTATTATTTGTAAATCATGACGAGCTAGCTAGATATCATGAACAAATGATATTCTTTCTATAGTTATCAGACAATTTTGTGGCCGAGAACCAAGGATCAGGAAGAAATGTGATTTGGTGAAATCAAGAATTGAACCAATCCTCCATAATTGGGTACTTTAAATGGTGATTTTAAGGCTGTTAAGTGTTGGCTCTCCGAATCGTTATATCTAGGATATCTTTATATGTAGGAATGATATGCTCACTACAAGAATAAATGCCTTTCAAAATCTATCAAAATATTAAATTTATAAGTAGCTAAAAATACACCAAATGAAAAGTCTATAAAAAGAAGAAAAGTAAAACCTAAATAACCCTTGTAAATATTTACAATAAAATCGAAGACAAAAGCAAACCTCAGATCTAAAAACTCTACAAGGATTCTTCTAAGTATTCTTCATCTGCGTAGTAATAATCATGTACAACAACTCTAAATTCATCAGTCTCCTTGTTGTATGAATCAATTCTGAATGAAGATAAATCCTTGACGACGATGTTGGCACCAGCTTTTCTAACCTTTTCAGGTTCATAAGTGGAACAAATTCCAACAACCATGGCGCCAGCACCTTTACCTGCAGAAATTCCAGCAGGTGCGTCTTCAAACACGGCAACCTTCTTATGACTTGCTTCATAACCTAAAGTGTTTCTAGCTTTTTGATAACCTTGAGGATGTGGCTTACCTTTAGTGACCCTTTCAGCAGTGATAAAAACATCAGGTTGTTCAATAGTCAATAATTTCAACCATTTGGTAGCTAATGGTAAAGTACCAGAAGTAACAATAGCCCAACGTTGTTGACCATTTTCAGTTTCTTGTTTGGATAATTTATCAAACGATTTAACTAATTCAACAGCCCCTTCAATTGGTTTGGCATATTGACCAAAAGAATCGGGAATTGCACCTTCCCAAGCAGTAACTTGTTCTTCAATGGCATCTTCTGGGGACCATTTTGCAATGACATCATATGTACGACATCCATGAGAGGTTCTAATGATTTCTTCTGGATTCACGTGAGGTCTGGTCTTACCGAAATCTCTCCAAAATTCAGAAATTGCACCTGTGGAATTAACTAAAGTACCATCACAGTCGAATAAAGCGGCGTGGATATAAAAGATAGCTGGTTGTTTTTCAATTGTCATTGTGTATGTAGTGATATAAATGAGTGTGGTGAGGTGGTAGTTAAACTTATGCTAACAAGATTGAAAATAAGTTAAAAGAATGAGAAGGATATTTCAGGATATTTATAATCGATGTAATACACATCTTAAGGGGTCAAAAAAACTTGGTCCCTGTGGTTTGAGTTGCAACATACCACCATAATGAAATGAAGATGAGAAGCGAGTGAAAGATGATGATGTCGTGGTGCATATGTGCAGTACTCTCATATTGTAAATACTTTATTATTAAATTTAACCTAAAACGTTTTACAATAAACAAGACGTCATACCATTGTGAAAAATTTAACACAAAAAAGGGTACGGTTGTTTTCCTGTTTAGGATGAGGTACCGTTTCTAAATACACAATCTTCATAATTTTTCTGATCAAGGACTTTTAATTAACTTTTGCTGTCATAACACCTTGCAAGCTTAGTTCAATAGCCTCAATTGACCCACGCTAAGATATTTGTTTGGTTCTAAGAGATTCTATCTCATCTCAGGAATCAGTTTTTTTTTCATTTGATTTTCAAGGCAAACATGACTCAACAATTAATGAATTTTTTTAGTCACTATCTATCTATCAGTTAAAGCACAGTGGATGAATAAAAAATAATTAAATTAACTTCAATCAATCAAATCAAATTCGGATAAAATGAAAGATGGTGACACTGAATATTATTTTTTAACTTAAAACAGTTTCTTTTTTGTTCCCTGATTTCGATTGTTATTGTTCCGGATCATCAGTACCAAAAAGAAACTTTCTCTCCGAAATTTCCTAAAAAAAAAAGAAGAGTTGTGTGCAACATCTCCCGATTCCCACTCATCGAACCTACTGACATGTCCGCCTCCCCTCCATTGCATTTGTAATTCTCGATGCTTATCACACTTTTCCTGGTGATCAAGGAGGCACTTTTTTTTCTCCTTGGTCAACTATCCATATGTTTCATTGTTGTATGCAAATACTGAACAACACTGGTATCTCCCTGCTATGGGAAGTGAATCTTTCTTACGAATACGTCATAATGATGTAGAACATATGAACGTTTGATGTAAGTGTGCTAAAGATAAGACACACAAAGAACACTTCTAACATTCCTTGATTAAAGCTCTATTGATAGATGATGTCATGTTACATCTTTTTTATTGTGTATGGTGTTTTTCCAACCGTTTCCATTTTATGTTACAATACCTTGAAAAGAAACAATAAATCAAGTTCTGTTTACAACTACCCGTAGTCGTGGCAAACGTCGGGGCTTTACTAGGTGTAGATAATTCCAACGGTTGAATATTTGTTTTTGTGGGTTTATTCTATGAAGATATATCGCAACACTTTTGAATTGCAATTGGGATTTCCTATTCTCACATAGTTATCGCTTCACCGGGTTACTCCATATAAGAAGCACCAACAGTTTTCCGTTCCTATTGAGATTTTCACTTGTTTCCAAAATTAGGAAATATCTACAGGCGGTTTTGGATAACCTATAGAGTTTCATTGGAACGATGATGCACTACAAATAAAATATCCCGGGACGTCTATGTTCCTTTGATCCTTGTTATTGTAGAGGTGATACTAATTTCGTTGTTGACCCGATTCTCTTTGATGCACGACAATACCAATCAAGATCAAAATGGAAAGTAGTGGAGTGGACGATGTTATATTCTGAGTCACAAGCAAATCTAATCTAGAATAATCTGCGGTCTTTGAATCTATATTAGCTCTCTCTAGATTCGTTGATTAATTGAAGTAAAGATAGAAAATAAGTTGACTTGCTTTCAGCAGCACCGGCTTTTCGTTGATTTTGCAGCAAAATATTTACAAATTACTTACTCTGTATTGCCCCAACTAAATACAATCAACCCCCTTTAGAAGGTGGAGAGTTGGACTAAAAAGTAAAGTATCTCAACATGACTCTCCCGATTCCCCAATCATCAAGATTCGGTTGTTCAAATATAATTTGCAACTCATTAAGGGTTTGCTTTAACATAATTTTTTTTGGTCTTGTTAACGCGTTTATATGCAGGTGCAAATAAGAATGTGAGATCTCAATTAATTACGGATCATTCAGTTAAATAGAGAAGTTTCAATTTTGCAATTAGAAATTTTGTAGGAGTAGTTGAACCATATTCTAGCATATGGAAGAGATATATTACAAAATAAGATAATCTTAAAATAATCTAGAAGTTCAATATCAAAAAAAATTTCAAATTACAAACCAAACCACACAACAACCGATGACCACACCAGAATACGTCATCAACATATCATCAGACGAAGAAGAAATCGACGACAATGATGTCGAAATAGTTGAATTTCGAAAACTAACAGCCAATCTCATCCAAAACCCACATCAACCTCCAGAATCAAGAATAAGTAACACTAGCAAAAAACTCGCAGATATCCGATGTCCCATCTGTTTTGACGAGGTGACGAACGCAACAACAACTACATGTGGCCATATATTTTGTCTTGAGTGTATTCTGCAAAGTATTTCGAGTTCACACGCACGTGGGCAAGTCAGGGGTAATAGTTCTGGAAGAAGAGGTGGACTGGGTCTGCTGGGAGTAGGACTTTGTCCGTTGTGTAGAAAGAAAGTTACTTTTAAGGACACGATTGTATTGAGGATGAAGAAAGGGAAGAGATCCAATGCTCCGGATTTGCCAAAGGCACCAGTCACGTCGCATGAGATTCCCGTTGAATCAATTATTGCCGAGGAGAACAACGAAAAGACAGAGCGTGGATAAATAAGATTTGCTAGGATATTCACTGACACGTTGCTAATGAATTCATCTGCTCGTGCTATGTGTAGTGAACATATATATTCCTGCTCAATATCTCTATTTTTTGGAGATGAATTCCCCAAGAGGAAAAGAATCAAAGAGGAAAAGAATCAAAGAGGAAAAGAATCAAAGAGGAAAAGAATCGCCGATAAAGGACTAGTAATTTACTGCGGACAGAATACAGCAATTGCTAATCTTCAACTAGTTATACTTGTCACATCTATATTAAACTAAACGTATGAATACAACTAACAACTACAAATATAATCCTTCGAGATTCTCCTCAATTTTGTTTTTAAGAACTCTTTCCTTAGCGGCTCTAAAATCTTCAGCCTTAACTTGCATACGTCTTTCTCTTAAAGCTAATAAACCAGCTTCAGTACATATAGCTTTAATATCAGCACCAGACAATTCATCCTTGGAGGTAACAATTTCATCCAAATTAACATCATCAGCCAAACTCATTTTTGAAGTATGAATAGTTAAAATTTTCTTTTTGGTGTTAGCATCAGGATTTTCAAATAAGATTTTACGATCAATTCTTCCAGGTCTAATTAATGCAGGATCAAGAGATTCTATTTTATTAGTTGCCATAATAACTTTAATATCACCTCTATCATCAAACCCATCCAATTGATTTAATAATTCCAACATAGTTCTTTGAATTTCACGTTCACCACCAGAACTAGATTCGTATCTCTTTGTACCAATTGCATCGATTTCATCAATGAAAACGATGGAAGGTGCATGTTCCGCAGCAATTTGGAAAATTTGTCGACATAATCTAGGACCATCCCCAAGATATTTTTGAATTAATTCTGAACCCACAATTCTTAAGAAAGTCGCACTTGTTTGATTTGCCACTGCTTTTGCCAATAAAGTTTTCCCAGTACCCGGAGCACCATATAAAATGACCCCCTTTGGAGGTTTTATACCCATTTCTTCATATAATTCTGGATGAGTTAAAGGTAATTCAACTGCTTCTTTAATTTCTTGAATTTGAGATTCTAATCCACCAATATCAGCATAAGATTCAGTTGGAGATTTGTCAAGTTTCATGACAGAAACCATTGGATCGGCATCATCTTGTAACACACCAACAACGGCAACTGTTTTGTGATGTAAAAGAACTGAACAACCAGGTTCTAATAATCCTTTATCCACAAAGGACATAATAGATACGTAATATTCTGAGCTGGCGGTACTTGAAACAATTGCATGATCATCATCAATAATTTCTTCTAAAGTACCTACAGCCATTGGTGAACCTCTTAATTCATCAACTTTTTCTCTTTCTTCAGCTTGTCTTGCTTCAGTTGGTTGAAAAGCTTCTTGATTAGTGACAAATTCTTCTTCTAGTAATAAATGATCTTTAATTCTTTCCAATTTCAATAGTTTTAATTTACATCTAGTATTTGGGAATACGGTTGGTAATTTAACTGCAGTATCAGGTCCCTTTCTTCTCTTTTTACCAAACTTGGATTCTACTGGAGGTTCATATTTTGGCTTTTCTTTCTTCTTATCATCTTTCTTTTTATTGTTTAAATTATCGCCGCCTGGCATACCTGAAGGACCTTGACCCATTGTGAATTATCTATATATATGTTTTCTTCCTTTTAAGCAATTGACTTGATTAAAAAGGCAGTCAATCAATCGCTTTATATCTTTTGAAAAATCTAGACTGTAGTAAGTTTTTTTGTTCGCCACTGAGTTGTTGCCCATTGAGTTAACTATGATTCCCAATTGGGACATTTGTATCACGTGAATTTCTATAAATGTAATTGTGCTGGTAAGTTGATTTCATTCTATTTAACTGATTAACTAGATCATTAGCATTTCTTATCTATCGAGTATATTCTCATTTAAGTTGGTATTATTGGTATGCCACTTGTTAGTTAGTTAGTTAATAACAAGTAAACTTGTGGCTGAATAGCTATTAATCATTCAGTACTACTAACAACTAACTAAGATGAACTCTAACCTTACAGGGAAAAAATCTAAATTTTTTCTTAGTTAAGTTGTTGTAGTTAGTAAAACTAAGTAAAAGTAATGGGACATCTAATTACATACATTTAAATTTAACAGACAACGAGTTTTACAACCCTTCACTTTAATTCAATCAATACATTTGTTTATTTTGCATGAAATCTTTACCTAGGACATGGAGAAATCTAAACTGCCATCGGTACCATACCGTCTTAACAAGAAGAAATACGCTTCTCTATTGAGTGGGCAAAAGATAAAGAATACCCTTACCCCAAAACGGTCTAAATCCCCAATAACTATAGGGATCCCAACTGTACCTACAGACATAGATGAAAGCATAGTAGCAGATGAACAACAACATATAGGTGACAATTTTCCAACATACCTGTCTTCATCAGAGCCCCATTCTTCAAGGAAAGACTTAAGAACTTCACGTTCCCCTCGATCATTGCGAAAAGACTGCTATGATAATGATATCGATTCTCAATTGCTTGAAAGACCACCAGAGCCAGCAATATCACTCCCATTAACATCATACAGCTATAAGAATTACTCGATACCCAAAAAAAGCTCGACTACCTTGTATTTAAACGTTTCCAATGATAATAAGTACATGTATATTTCAAATAACGGAAAGATTGAAAATCATTGTTTCATAATAAGAAAACGTCATTCACCCAAAATTTGCTTTTCAAGAGAAGCAGTGTTGATTGAGTTAAAAAGAGCACAAGAAACGCAAGTAATAATAGCACAACATTACGGTAATGATACCAATTTTCGAGAATATTTCAAACAAAATGAAATGTGGAATGCAGTAACTAGCCTGACAATATCAGATCTTAAAGAGATAGAAACAAGAGTGGACGCACTTTCTGATCCATTGAGAAATGCAAGATTGAACACACCTACACGGGTTACTCGAAAGAAAATGCAGGAAAGAATGGGTGGAAATTCCTCTTCAACCCCGATTCATCTAGAAGACGACGAATATATTGATCTGACAAGTATCTTTCATGAAAATGATTTCCAACCATATGAGGTGCCTGCTAATTTTTCACCAGACTTGAAATATGCGTTTGACTCATCAGTGTTTAGAATAACGTATTCTGATTTCAAGACCTTGTATAACAATGACTGGGTAAATGATACAATTATTGATTTTTTCATCCAATATGAAATCTGTAAAGCAATTGAAGCAAAGAATATTAAACCCAACGATGTTTATGCTTTTAACTCTTTCTTTTTTACGAAGTTGATAACAAAATCCCCAACACCTATTCCGAATTATTATAGTAAAGTTGAAAGATGGTTGGCAAAAATCAAGTTGGAGTCATACAAAAGTATTATATTGCCGATAAATGAAGGAGCGCATTGGTATTGTTGCATAATACGAGGATTAAGTGATTTGATCGAATCAATGAAAGAGCAACATCAGGGCAAGGATATAAGTGTGGAAAAGGATGACTCAATGACAATTGAACCACCATTGGTCTCTTTGACCATTCATGAACGTGACAAACGGCAAGATACAGGTAGAAGTTCAGCAACACATAATGAGGCCAAACCTCGCGCACTGATATATGTGTTTGATTCATTAGCATATAAAAACCACAAATTCAATGAGCCAGTCAAAGGATTTCTTATAGACTTCTGTAAGGAAAAACACAATGTGACAATTTCCAAGGATCAAATTTCAGTAATAAATGCCAAAGTACCTCGACAAAATAACTATAGTGACTGCGGTATTCATGTTATTTATAATGTTCGCAAATGGATCAATAACATTTCAGAGTGTGAACAACTTTGGAGGTCATCGCAGGCGCTGAGAACGGATGTTAGAAACTTCTTTATTCCTTTAGACGGAAAAACAATGAGAGAAGATTTGATAAATATTTTGTTAGATTTACATCAGAAGCAATTGCATACAGATGTTCATAAACATGATGACGGAGAAGACGATGATGTGATTGAAATTGAATCTGAAGTAGTAGGGCAACTTGAAAACGACTCTGAAGTAGTAGGGCAACTTGAAAACAAATCTGACGTAATTGGCCAATTAGAAAATAGATCTGAAATAGAAAAGCAACTTGAAAATAAATCCGAAGCGGAAGAGAAATCTCACCCAGACAAACTTGTCACACCCTCGCCGCCAAGATCTGGTTTTAGTATGTTAGCGTCACAAGTTAAATCTAAACCTTTTGGTCGATTAGGCGGGCTTCGAAAGTTTGAACCAGGAAGTACTAGAAATAAAGAACCCATGCTATATACAAAACTTAAGGTGGATGAAGCAAGATACATTGTAGATAATGAAGATGACGTTATTATGAAGGAGATAGATCAATCAACGATTTTGAGTAATTTTAATCAGAGTGCTACCAACATAGAAGAATCCGAACAATCAACGACTACCAAATTAGAAGAATCCGAACAATCAACGACTTCCAAAATAGAAGAATCAGCAGAATCAAGAGCCACAAGTGAAAGCAGCGACGAGGACATGCGCATGAGCAAAGAGCCAACTGAGAATCTGATATTGCCTGATGATACTGGTGTCGATATCTTTAAGTCTCAAGAAATCTCAGATGCCCCCAAATCAGCCAGTGACCACGTTGATGTCATCATAAGACTGGTTTACCAGCCGAGCCATATTGAATCAAAAGAGCAATCACCAGAAATGATAACTTTATCTTCACCAAGTGGTCTTTCTAAAACATCAAATGCACGGTCCTACAGCCAACCTCGTGCTTATAATAAATTCAGGAATAGAGATTTACGAGCCCATTTCCCATCATCCGATGAAATACCGTCAATAGTCTTTTCAACCGTTAACAGGAAAATTAAACGAAACATGCCACTTTGCGATGATATACGCGACTTGGTCGCTCGGCTTATATCTTGCATCAAGGCCAACCAATCACAAAGCGAAATTTTCATAAAGAATTTTAATGATGAATTCAAAGAGATTGACCAAAAGAATGAGATCGCAGATTCATCGAGACCAAGTAATGCCTCAATTGAGTTTCTTCCGGTGCCCTCAGACGGAACAGAGGAGGAAGAGGTGATTTCGGAAAATACACAAGGTGTGTCGAAGTTGACTCTTTTGGATAATGGGAATGAGCTGCATAGAAATATTATAGAAATGCGCCCTGAGATGGAATCTCCCAGCAATACACCTCCAATAAATAGAAAACCATTGAAACAGGGCAAAACAGATTCTATGGATTTCAGGGATTATTCTCCATCTTCGCATACAATAGGTAAAGGTAAGAAAGTAGACAGAGAAGAAAATGACGTAGTTTCAGACCAATCACTGCTTGATGATCGCGAGAACCCGAAAATCAGAGACAACCCGCAAGAACTCGGTTACAACATCTCCCAAAACATTCAAATGAGCATGTCATCTTTAATGAGTGCTCGTAAAGTTACGACCACCTCCTTAAGTGATAAATCCGATCTTCAATCGATAAAATCAAACAGCAATAGTAGGAAACCCAATCTTAATAGAAATCCGATCACTTTATCAAGACCAATACGAAGTCCATTCAAATCCCGGACACCATCCAGTGAAGACAGAACACAACTACGTGCTACAGCATCGAGTGAGTCAATCGAAGCGAACATTGAGAAACCCGCAAACCTAGCAAGAAATACCCCATCTCCGAAACAGCGCAAAATCCAAACCTCACATCAAACTATTTTGCAGAAATTTATACGACCGAACAGACTTTTGATTATAGATAATCAAGAAGGTGGATCCGACAAGAGAAAAACATCTTCGACGGATATCACTGATAGATCCAAGGAGATTGATAGTTTCGTAAATAAATCTCACCTAGAACCAGAAAAACCAACCACTGACATTAATAATCATGCTAAGATGGAACAACAAGAGCTTCCACGAAAAGAATTTATAGATTTAGATGTTGGAGACCATGTGTCCGCTGAAAGAAACGTAAAGAATCAAAGTGCGATAGAAACTGAAAACGAACCCAAAGAAGTCAGTGTACACTTCAGGACTTCTGGTCATCCGAGGAAGCAAAAAATGGTGACTCAAAGTTTGACTCTACAAGAAAGGAAAGATTCTAGCGAATCCATGAAATCAAAAACCGAGAAGAATTATAAAGTTTTAAATCCTGCAAAGTCCGCCCCCACAAAACCAGTGTCTAGAGATTACATGAGTTCAGACGAAAAAGAGAGAATGACAAAATCATTCTCCACTGACATCGAGGATAGAAACAGATCACCAATGAGATTGTCCAATTTGTCGTCCAAAGAAAAGTATAGATCACTATCTAAATCGACCGACAAAGAGGAACCTGCAGGGGAGCTCTTTCCTCATAGAATGCAACGACAATTTCAAAATATAGAAACGTCTTCAGATATCGCATCTTCTCGCACTTTGATTGTTGATAGTGATAGCGTCGAAACCCCAGCAACATTAGGTTGGGCAGTGTTTCGGGAATCTGAATCTAGAGTAGTCATTCCTCAAAAATTCAAAGTTCTGAACTCTACAAGCGAAGCGGCGTCACAAGATCCTGGTAGGAATAAAGCCGGTAGTTCAACTGTAGGTACACAGGATAGTAACGATAGCAACGATGTGGAATTTGTTCTGGAGGTTACAGTCATACCAGATAGTCAAGACGAAGCTTATCAATTCGAGGAGAATAAAAATGATTTGAAACGAAAATCCAGTGAAAGTGATGCTAAAATAAATACTGAAACCACAAACGGCAAGAGAGCCGCAAATCGTCTTCAGAAGAGGGTGATAGATCTTACGACATGGAGTGAAGGGTATGCAGATCAAGTGCAACCGTCATTAAATGCAGAAGAAGCACGGAAATTTCTCAAACGAAAAAGAGTTAAAACAAGAATGTAGCATAATCACAAGGTATATATCTTATGTATGATTAATATTTATAATCAATTTAAAATAACTAACCCATTAATAGCAGATTGATAAATTCTTTTCCCTTAAAATCTCGCCTGGAGTGAAATATTGTAATTAGAACATTTTTTTAGGTGAGTATAGTAGTTAATAAATACCGTGTCAGGAATAAATAAATTTAACACATTTTTCAATTTATCTAATTCCCATTCTTTTATTTTATCAATTCTATCGAAGTTAACATGACCGAAGAAGCAAAAGAGGTATCTTCCATATCAAATCCCGAAGTAATCAGCAATTCTGAACCCAAGACAACAGAACCGCTTACTGATGGAGAAATTGATGCGCCACCCCCGTTACCTCCTAAAGATAATCCAACCTTGGTTAATAGTAGCACAGGAGAACAGCCTATTATCTTTGCGTTGACCGATAAAGTTTCAAGAATTTCGGCCATTAGACAAGTTGAAATATATTCTTCCCCGCAATTGAATGAAGTATCAGATTTATTTGTTAATAACACAATCGGAACTGACACAATTAGAACACGAATTGATAACTTAAAGGAACAAGATAATAAATCTGACGAGTTGGAATATTGGATAGGATATGTTGAAGATTACAGCAATCAATTCTTAAGGAAGGAGAATGGTATCAAAGAATTAGAGGAGTATATACTTAAAGAAATTCCAGTTAACATTCGCTATTTGGTCTATTTAAAGACTTTGCAAATTCGGTTCAGATTGAACCTGAAAGAAAGTTTTGAAAGTTTACTTAATAGGGCAAAGAATTCCAATTGCAATAAGGGCCAATTTATTGAGCTGTTGGTTTTGGAGAACAAACCAAAGGAAGTGTTGATGGTGTTTAACTACTATGTTAATGAATTGACCAACAGTAACAATTCAGGTAATTTAGCTAGTTCAGAAGAACCACAATCTGAGGATCAAGCTGATGTCCAGTCTACTGGCGATCTTTCCAGTAGCAAACTTCCATTCAATAGATCATTGGTTCATATTGCAAAATATTTATCCTTTCTCCCACAATTGACTCAAGAGGAAATCTTTTATGTTTTGCTAAAATTTAATAAATTATTCTTAACCTTGATTAAAGATGAATTTTTTTATAAAATCAATCGAACATTGGAAGATGAATTCCCTGAACTATTTAAGCATATAAGCGTGCAGGGGATTTCATTGAATGCATTTCACAAGAATGTTCTTTTCAATTTCTTTGATGGGGTTTTCAATCAAGATAAATCGTTAAAGATTCTAGATTTCGTGATTTTTGAAGGATTTGATTTTATATTGAGGTTAATTGTTTGGGCTTTTAGTGTAAATAAACAAAAACTTGACGAATTGGAAGGAGATGATCTTCTCCGATTCATTCATTCTCAAGAATTCTTGTCTGAACTAACTATTGAATTCAAATCTATATTAGAACAAGAACTGGAAATTATTAAATATGAAAATGAATACCACTTAATCCATGCAAATTCGCTTAGTAATAACACTAACGAGTTGACCAATTTGAAAGAAGTATATGATGAGTTGGCTATCAAGGTAAATGACGTAAAGACTGATATTGATAATTTACAGACAACGCATGATGAGATCTTGGGCCAGAGTGATCAATATAAAACCGAATTACAAAAGTGTCAAGAAGAAAACCATCTGCTTTCGAAGTCGAAAGAAGAGTTACAACTTAAGTATGAAACGTTGACAATGAAAGAGAACCTTAAAAATACCATCAAAGCCAATAAAGATTTCTCGCAAAGAAACAAAGAATTGGAACAACAAGTTGAAGAATTGAAAAATACGGTTGAAAAGAAGCGGGCTAAACTTGCGAAACTAGTACCAAAGAATAAGACTACATCTTCTTCTACTTCTCCTCCTCCTATCCCATCTGATATCAAAGATGTCAAAACTATTGATGAAGCATCTTCAAACAAGACAAATACAGTACTAGAGCCAAAGGAGAATGAGACGGATATGACAAATGCCGCGGCTACCACGTAGAATTCAATTAAATTTGAAAGTTTATATTAGATTTGTTTCGCACTGATAGGGAAGATTGGCATAAATAAGTATACAAGATTGCTACCATATACTTGTAAGTGAATATATGTTGATAGTAGAATGATTTTGAAACATTTCAAGGTACCGCACATTCTCACATACATAATCTCTAACTCAAAAACCTTTCGATTAAATTACCTATCTCCTTTTGTGATTTCTCCTCGTAAAAACCGTTGGTTTTTTTTTTTTTGGTTGGTAGTTTAAAATCGCACCATCAGTAATTGCAGTACAGTTAACAATAAAACAAACAAATTTACCAACAACCATAGTACAATGGGAGAAAAAAAAAACCACCCTCTGCTGACTGCCCGTATGGTGTCACCAATCTGGAACAACGCGAAACCAAGAAAAAGCTTAAATCAAAATTATCAAGTCCGATCAGTCCACTATTCATCAAATTTCAATATTGACGAAAAGTTGGAAACACACACTTTATTATTCATTCAAATAATTAAAAGATCGATTGTTCCTTATTAAGTCCACTTTATTGTATTTCAACACATCCCAGAAATGACTAAAATACAAAGATTAGATGCCGTGGATGACCGTTTGAGTGTCGGTGTAGTTGGAGCCGGATTGGTTGGTTGCTTGGCTGCACTAGCATTTTCCACCAAAGGATACAATGTTACTTTGTTTGAATTAAGACCAGACCCAAGGACTACTGATGACAAATCTAAAAAGAATTTAAGATCTATTAACTTAGCAGTTAGCAATAGAGGTATCCGTGCGTTGAAGTACGTCGATGAAGAAATGGCCAACCGTATTCTTGAACACATCATTCCGATGAAAGGAAGGATGATCCATGACTTATCTGGAAAAAAACAGGAATCTCAATTGTATGGTTTACATGGAGAATGTATAAACTCCATAGATAGATCATTTTTAAATGAATGTTTATTGGATGAATTGGATCGTGCCCATGTAAGAATCTTATTTGAGCATAAGTTAGTGAAATTAAATGAATTGTCTAAAGACGAGAAAGCTCCTGCAGTCACCTTCTTTGATGGGAAAATACATGAAACAAAGACTTATGAATTTGACTATATTGTTGGTGCGGATGGGGCTCATTCCCAATTTAGATACCAGTTGCAAAAATCAATGAAGATGGATTTTTCTCAAAAATATATCGATATGCAATATTTGGAACTTTACATCCCACCAAACAATGATCCTGAAGCTGAAAGTAAATTTCACATAGATCCAAATCATTTACATATCTGGCCTAGACATAATTTCATGTTGATCGCGTTAGCAAATAAGGATGGTTCGTTCACATCCACTTTTTTCAGTCCTTGGTCAGTTATTGAATCAATAAAATCCAGTGGGGAGTTTGTCGAATTTTTCCAAACAAATTTCCCCGATGCTTTTGAATTAATGGGTAAGGAAGCTTTGCAACTCGCATATGACTCAAATCCAAGAGGATCCCTTATGCAAGTAAGTGCATATCCATATCACAGTCCCAATGGAAGAACAATCATTATTGGTGATGCTGCACATTCAATGGTTCCATTTTATGGGCAAGGGATGAATTGTGGATTTGAAGATGTTAGAGTCTTGATGGAACTTATTGATGAAATGCATGATGCAAAACAAGCATTTATGGAATATTCTACTAGAAGAAAAGAAGATTTGGACGCCATTTGTAAATTGGCCCTCGATAATTATTACGAAATGTCTTCAAAAGTTACTAATGTTTGGTATTTAATTAGAAAGAAATTAGATTATACTTTGGGAAAATATGCAAATGGAAGATTATTCCAATGGTTACCTTTATATACCATGGTTTCATTTCGAGATGATATCCCATATTCTAAGGCCATTGAAATTGAAAAGAGACAAGCAAAGATTTTGACTAGAATTCAATATGGCGCAACTTTTAGTTTCATTATATTTGGGTTCGCTAAATTGGGTCAATTGTATCATAAACTTCATAAGGATTAAGAAATTCATCAAACCAACATTGTATATTTGTATTTAGATTCTTTGGATGTAATGTTTGTTAATTTCTCTTGAGAAAATTCGTAGACTGATAATTATTACCACTTGAAAGTTAAATTCTCTTTGATGTCCCTTGAAGTGGAAAATACGGAACTGTTACTGATATTGTCTGTATAGCCAGTAGAGAACGATGTTGTACAAATCAAATGCCAATTGTATACCAATGTGGTAGCGTAGTATCGAAATTGTTGGAATGGGTTTGTCGCGACACTAAATTCGACAACATGAAAAATCAAACCAAAAACAGTAAATTGAAGTTTTATCCAAACAATTTTTTTTTGCCAACCAAAGTGATTATATATCCCAAATCAGTACGCCAAAGGTTTCATCAAAACCAATTAGAAAAGGTTCATCATGACTACTTCCGCTATATCCGCTTACCGTCATGCTCTCAGAGCCACTAGAATAGCATTCCGTCTGGACTTACCTATACTACAAGGTGCCAGAGCTCAAATCAAAGATCAAATGGAAAAAAACCGAGCATTGCAAGACACTCATGAAATTGAACAAGCTATAGGGAAACTTACCGAGATTAGCAAATTTTTGATATCTAACGTTGTTCAAGGTGAAAAGCAAAATGATGGTAAATATTATTTGAATTTCCATGAAAAGACTGAATTAGGTGATAATGAAACCATTAAACAAGGAAATAAAAGTAAAATGGGTTCATTGTCGGGAAAGAAAACTTCTTGCTTAGAAAAATAAGATTACTACCTCTGTGTCCCTGTAAATAGGATTAATTATAAAAAATTTTCAAATTATAGAGTGATTTTTGGTATAACTACGAAATGTAAATATTAGGTAAATGAATCGAAGCGCGATAATTGCGATGGTGAGTCAGAAAAATTTCATCAATGGAGCAACTTGATAATTTCATATTTACACCTTTCTTTCTTGTAATCATCTCGTACTACGTTACGCATGTCAGCACCAGATCCATCGAAAAGAGATGTAATCATCTCTAAAGGTTTATCTTATCTCTTGCGTCATGGGGCACTAAAGGAGAAGTTGACAATTGACGACCGAGGTTATGTGAAAATTTCAGAAATATTGGCTCATCCAAGATTAAAATCAAACAAAACCACACGTGAAGACTTCGAGAGAATAGTCTCTAATAATGACAAGAAAAGATTTACAATAAGCGAAGATGGACAATATATATGCGCTAATCAAGGTCATTCAATTAAATCGGTCAGTAATGAAAATTTAAGTTCGTTAACTTGTGAACAATTAGAAAAGCTACAAGTTTACCACGGGACTTATAGGAAGAAATTATCCAGCATTAAGGCTTCTGGAGGATTAAGTAGGATGGAAAGAAATCATATTCATTTAACATGTACAGAATATAACACAATTTCTGGTATAAAGAGAAATGCCAATGTATTGGTTTATATTGATACAAAGAAATGTTGTGACGATGGTATTGAATTTTATAAATCTTTAAATAATGTAATCTTAACTTGTGGCAACGAACAAGGAATTATACCTTGGGAGTATGTTCGTAAAATTGTGGATTTACATGGGAATGAGATTAATCTTAATGAAGTATAGAAGATGGAGTCTAGAATTATTAGGATTATTTGTGCAAAAGGTTGGTAAACAAGTGGAGAAACTTATGCATCAACTGAACAAAAATCTAGATTTGTTGGTTTTACAAAAGGAAGGAATTCGAGCACCACACCCTTTTTATCCATTGACAAAAATTTACCAGTAGTGGAAAGCAATATGCACTCAACACGTATAATGTTTCCTTAGATGCAATATTTGATAAGGCAATGTATCTATCAACAATGGTAGATGTATACCAAGGTGTGATCTATCTTCTTTAGTTATCTATAGGATAGTACCAGTTTCTGCTTTAAATGAAAGTAATTACCGCACTTACTCTACGTTTCAAACTTGAATTCAAATTTTATTCAACAAAGACGGCAGCCATCATTCATGGAAACCAATTCCCACCTCGCCACTATTGTATATCGCCGAAAAAATGGCCGTTATCATATATTGAGTACACTAATAAAAGCAAGAACAAAAATTTTTCAATGTTTGATGTTTAGACTCGGTTGTCACTAATGGCTGACACCCACTAGACGTAATACGAAAAAGGCAAATATATGACTGAATAGAAAATAGAGATGATTTTTACGAGCTTTCAGGAAGCAAAAACAGGATTAGACATTTTTACGATAGTGGTGTAGAATGCACGTAGCGCATACTTTACGATCTCCTACCGTGCTTTTTGAATGCACAATAATAGAAAATGTAGTGTGATAAAGGCCAGGCCAGGCCAGGCCAGGCTAGAATCTTTTTTTTTTTTGGAGGAGGGGGAGGTGGCTTTCGATCACGGCCAGACTCAGGTACGGAAGAAACCAGTAAGGAAGGAAAAAGTGAGGACGAAAATAAGGAGTGACAAATTAGAGAAGGAGTAACACAAAATAAAAATATCAAAGATACGATTCCCAGTTCGATTCTAGAACTCTACAATCGATTTAGTTGCATCCAACCAGCAATACTAATTACCAGAAATCATTGCTGCAAAAGTAACAAAATTAATTTTTTTTTTAAATTAATTTGAGCATTTAATTTAAATTTTAATACAATTATTAAATAACTAAATGACAGACTAAAGAGGGATTGTTATTGTGTTTGATAAATTACTTCAGTTTAGTATTTGAGGACTTAGCATTACGATGTATTAAATAGAAAACACTTCTTGCCCAATGAATACGTTTTAACTTCTGTTTTTTCATATATTCGTCCTTTTTTCTTTCTTAAAGCGTTTTCATTACTTGGTATGTGCCGTATACCTTTATGAACCAACCAATACAAACTGACAGATTGCCTATCCTTGCTGCCACTGCACCCAAACGTACCCATCCTTCCGTAAAATCAAAGTCTGGGTCCCCATCTACATTCATTCCAAGATCACCTAGTATTGAATCACCAATCACCTACACCTCAAACACCCGTGGCCTTACCCACTCCTACGTCCTACCAAAGACCCACACTTCCAATAACGCCAGTCACTCCTTTCCGAATAAAATCACAAATCCGTCAGTACCATCATTCAGCTTGTATTCTCCAAAGGGGTCAGACACTAGAAATATGACCTCCTCGGCATCTCCATCGGACGACAACAAGATATGTCAATGGTATTGTTGTTCATGTGGTCAATCTTATGGCTCAGTAATATATAAAAATAAAAACAACGACTCGCCAGATGAGGTTGACCCAGCAGATGAGACTATAGATGAAGGTAAATACGCCCAGCAACGTCCACAACGAGTTCGAGAGTCAAGTTCTTCAAACTACATCATTGACAATCTAAGATATTACAGTCAAGTCGTGTATCAAGAACGGATACCAACAAGCTTATTCCAGTCTGTAGAAATAGAACGTCAGAACAATTCATCGATATCAGCAACTTATCAATCACAGCCAGAACAGCAAACACGACCTCAACAAACTAGATCAATATCTGATTATTCAGACTGTAAGCAACCCATTCCTGTACTTGCCAATAATCCTATGCTTGTGAATCATTCCATCGCTGCCCCAACAAGTGGCCAAATATTGTCACCATTAAACACGGATGGAAATAATTTTCAAGATGATGATGTAATTGTGAATATTCCTACTAGATTCACCTGCCACCGATGTGATCATATGATGTGCCCGTATTGTCCAAAACTACGATTAAAGGATTTACGTTAATGTTGCGATATGTGCAATACGACCATTCCGGTTCTAATGAAGAGAACTGTTTCAATTGTTGGAATTGCGTCGAACTATTGAATTGTTTTTTAGAAAAGTTATAGAAAGAAAGCAATAATTGTACCTTTCAGGGAGTATATTGGAAACCAAAGTCTAAAAATTTGATGCATTAAAATCTATAAATTTACATGCCATACATGTTGTCCTCATAATACGACCCTAAGGGGAATGGGTCATTTATTTATTATCAGTAATTCAATCATCGGTAAATATCAACTGTGCCCTAATTCACTACAGGCTGATGAAATTGTTCTGGAGCCATCTAAGAATTCACCATATTCCGGTGGGTTGGTTTGAATATGATAGCTCCTAATATTTATTAAATAGTTTAATCTCTAATTCCTTTAATGATATGATGAAATCGTACATATCGTTGGTACTCTACTATTGGAAAGTAGCAGCTCACTTGATTTGTTAGTTGCAGAGGAAACTTTGCTCTCTGAGAGTAGTCCAAGATAAGTGCGGTCTAGAATAGGCTTCGAGGAAGTGTCATACTAATATAAAGATCAATGTCAGAGATTATGCACAGGGCCAAACTATTGTTGCTTGGGTATGTACTTGCATACAATGGCAACACATTGTAGTTGTGCAATTGTCAATATAATTGCGGAATTTATTTGCCAATAAAGCAACTACGTTCATACAGAGAGTGCGCGAGATATGTTGATTAAATCTTACGGTTACAAGGTCGCTCTCAATGCCGAAACTGAAAGAAAACCATCTATCATGCAAGGATTGTATTAAATATAAATCTATTAACTTTGATTCTTCACTTTCTATTCAATGATTTTCGTTTCAACCATTTATCTCTACTTCCAACAATCTTCTTTTCCGCTTTAGGAACCACTTTTCCAACTTTATTTTGGTTCTGCTGTACTTTAACAAATACCCCCTTTGCCTTCTCAACAGCTTTAGACTTTCGTTGCTTGATATCTTTTAGCTTTGCGATCAATTCAAGTCTTTTTTCTTCCTCGATATCTAATCTAACATGTTTTCCCGTTTTAGCTACATTTGATTCTTGTGGTTGCAGTATCCCACTAGCGACATCTTCAAGTATGTCTTCAGGTAAAAACTCAGGTATTTCTTGGTATTGTGCTTTTTCTTGCTGTTGTTGTTCTAATCTTCGCTGTTCTTGTTGAGCAGCATTACGTAAATCCAATTCACGTCTTTTCTCACGTTGAATTGCTTTCTGTTGTTCTATTTCTTCACGTTTTTGTTTTTCAATTTCAAGAATCTCTTGCTTCGTTTTGGATGTACTTTCTTCTTCTGGAGCTTCGTCGGAATCTGATTCATCTGAGGATTCTTCGTCATCGCCAGAGGATATAATCACTGGTTCAAGAACCGGTTGGGGTATTTCTGCAACCTCATCGTCATCTTCTGAGAATTTTATCTTCTTTGCTTGAGTTCTTGTAACCGCCATCGTTGTACTTTCGTTTATAGGTTTATTTATGTAGCTGGTAATAGCTTAAGTGCCGTTCAATCTTCCTCATCTCATTTTTTTTTTAAATGTGCGCACCTCATCGTCCAAATTCTATTTTCAATGAGAAATGGTTAATGTTTACATTTTATCGTTGCAAAAAGTAAAAAAAAAAATTTTGAAATTAGCTGCAAATTTATTTTAATCCATTGAGCCTATACCCTATTGAATCCAACTATTAATCCCAAATAATCTCCACCTATTTCTATTTACATCATAAACAAACCTCTCCACTAATTGTTTTCTCACTATGTAATTCAAAGTCTCCTTCTGAATCTCTAAACCATTAATAACAATGGTTTTAACTTGTGATAACCCCTCACATATTTTGATTAAATTAATTCCATCAATCTTTTCATTAAAACTAATATCAAGATAGCATATCCCGTGATGATCAACAGATTTCAAGTCCTGAGTGATTTGAATAATCGAGTCATTATCGATATTCATCTCTTGAAGGTATAATTGTGTGACACTCGTACAATGTCTGAAAATATCTGACATCTTTAAAGATTGAGATGAATATTTTGAAAATGAAACATACTTCCCATTTCCGATATTTAAGCTATTGACCTTTCTTCCACAAATACGTAGCAACTTAATTAGACCATGCAGAGAAAGATTGTGATTGTATAGGTCTAACTTGGAAATGTTTTGGAATTGATTGATTTCATGTATTTCCGTCAAGGAAATCATTGAATGCTCGTTTCCACCTTCACGAAATGTCAATTCGTGTAACGAAAATTTCGGATTAAAGTTTTTTAATAATACCAAAAATGTAAAGAATGATAAAGTTGAATTATTCTCAAGATATAACTTTGACAAGTTACTACTGCGGACAAGGAATTCTCCAAACTCCGATAGTTTATCTCTAAACTCATGGGAAACAATAGTTAGTTCTGTCAAGATTGGGAAATTCAAGTCTAATGTTTTAATTGACGATATTTTAGTTGGATGATTGACCAATGTTAAAGATTTCAATTTGTATTCCTCCAATGTCTGCTCTTTTAGTTTTTGAAAAATTTTATCTCTTCTGGGATAGTTGGTCTGATTTGGATGTATAACTAGAACTTGCAATTCGACCATTTTTTTGAATTGATTTAATAATAATTTACATCCATATGATATATCTTCATTAATCGTCAATTTTAGGGTTTGAAGATTCTGAAAATTCTTAACTTTCCAGCTCAGCTTAATTAATTGTTCAAATATTAATGATATCGACATATTTCTATCAACTAACTCTAAGAATTCAATTGATATTGGTTGAACGATCATAGTTTCCATAATTTTAGGTAATGAGGCAGAATGAACTGAATTGAATTTAATTGAAACCCTTCTCAGATTGATCTTCTTGAATAGCCTATATGCATAAGTAAACTCATTTAATGTAATACTTGGTCGAAGACTAATTCGTGAATTGTATAGTTCAGGAGAAGAAATCAATGAAAAATACCAATCTTTACAAACCAAATGACATCCTAAAACTTCTTTAATCTCCAAATATTTGAACACTTTAGTTATCACTTCAATCGGTAAATATAAGAAAGGATCTGATGGCTTCTTGACCTTCTTCTTCCCTATTACTTCCTCTGTGTTTTCCTCCATCTTTCGTTTCATCTTTAATTCTGAATTTAACTTCCGGTATTGCATCTTCATGCTCGTATATAACTTTTCAGGTACCTTGATTCCAAACTCACTCATAGCTTTATCAATTATATATACCCCAGTTTGATAACATCTATATGCTTCTACTATTTTATTCATTCGATATAGCAATTTTGCACGCCTTAAATAACCTTTACACCCCACAGGATCAATCTCCATCAATTTTTTAGCATCTAATAATGCATTTGCCATTTGTCCTAATCTTTCATATGTCGCAGCACGTTGATCATATAATGAAGGTAATTTAGGATGAATTATAGGGCCCATAATTGGTGTTTCAGAGATCCCATATTGAGTCTTTCGAATTGTTTTGAGTTGAGAATTGGAGAGAATGGAAAGTTGGTGAATTAATTGGTTATAGATTCCTAATGCACTAACATAATCCTCGCACTTAAAATATAGTATCGCTAACTCCGTCTTGTCTTGTATTAATTGGGCATCGGTCATGTCATTACTCTTTCTTAAATCCTTTGAATTGAAGATCATTTATTATTTGGTTCACTTAATAATTGGAGTTTACTCATATTTTTAAATTTCCTAAGAAAAAACCTTTTTTTGGTGGTACCAAGACACGTCTTGGTGTTTAACTAAAGAGTGACATTTTCGATTTATCATAATTGATCTTTCTTACTTAAATACCACTCACTTGAACGCGTTCTTGCGTAGATAAGTAGGTTCGTATATTACACTAAAAAGAACATACATATATAAAGAATCTAAAAGATGACGTTGTTTGCTCGTACTCTTGAGATCCTCGTAGTATCAATTGTCATGGGAATCTCGACATTTTTAGTTGGCTTAATCCCCTTAAAGCTAAACTTAGCAAAACAGCAATTGAACAACTTATCCTTGTTCAGTATGGGGATCCTAATAGGTACATCAATTATTATTATCTTGCCTGAAGGCATTGAGATGATGACGGAAGCACTAGAAAAGAGTGAGGATATCTCGAGGTATGTAGGTCTACCAATCCTTGTTGGATTTACTTTGATGTATATATTGGAAAACTCGCCTTTGATATCATATATGACCAATTTCAAAGGAGCTGAATATCCTGGAATGGTGCATACGTCGGTTTTACAATCAATTACTGAATCTCCTATTACAATCGGTTTAGTGGTGCATGGACTAGTAGATGGTATATCGTTGGGATCAACGTTTAGTAAAAATGAGAAAATGTTTAAAGTTTTGATCTTTATGGCTATTATCATTCATAAATTACCGACCGTATTTAGCTTTGCATCAATTTTAATTCACGATGGGGTTAAGGATAGCTTTTTATATTGGCATTTATGTTTGTTCGCCCTACTGACTCCAATTGTATCAATGGTTACTTTTGCCATTGTTGCCACATTTAATAATGAAAATGAATTCATTGTAGCTGTCTTATTGTTGTTTTCCGGAGGAACGTTTCTTTATGTGGTGAACCATGTTATGAATGAGGTCATAAATTCCGATCATGGTGACCAGTTACCTATTAGTTCAAACAGTGACGCCACTTTATCTCAATCTCCCCATCATTCACATTCTAAATTAACAACAAGCGAGTTAGGTTTATCGTTACTAGGGATTTGCATCCCTTCAATATTAGGTTTTATACTTCAAGAATAGTCATTAGAATATATCTATATACTTCTAATAGAAATGTATCTGTAATTAGTCCACCAATTAGTCCATACAACTTATCGTCAACGAGGTTTATCTGCTTTGACAGCTTCTTCTTCTATGTCCGTATAAACTGGAATATCCGCATTTTCATCTCCGTAATATCCACCATAATCCTCTCCATGGCCCTCGTAAGCTTGAGGTGCATGGTGACCTTCGTCGTTGTTCAAACTACTGTTTTCATCTTCATCGGCCTCATCATCAGCCACATGATGCTCTTCTTCCTCCCAATCATGATCATCGTCATCATAGATTAATACATCTTCATTGTCCGTGCTAGGACTAAGATCCATGTTTGGTAGTTCAAACATATCCTCATCGCGACGATCAAGATGCATTTCTGACAATTTGTCAACCATGTTCTTTTGTACTGCAGGCCAATTTAGACTATATGTATCATTATCCCCAACAACGCCAGTTGAAGAGGCTTCGTTGGTATTGTGTTGACGAAGATTGGAATTTGACATTTCATTGGCTTTCAATCGGTTTAACCCAATATATGAACTCTGATGTGAATTTGATCGAGAGCGACTAGGTAAATTGGCCTTCTCTTTCAAAGGTGATTCCGGTTCGAGTACCTCCACGGGGTTTCCATTATTGAAAAAGGATGGTTGGACAGTTTGAGATTGGACATCCAAATATGGATTAGCCTTGCTGTTCCACGGGAAACGATCATCTTTGAATTTCTTGAATGCGGCAGTATTCTTCTCTTGTTGACTGTTCAAATACTCATCAATATTGAACCGGAAGTTTCCGGAACTTTTTGCTTTCCGGACACTAAGTCTGACATCATTGGTAGGGTCTTTGGTTGTTCTTGAAAAAGCAAGTTGCCTTTGTGGCTCGTATTGTCTTTCATCCGAATCATCGTCAATTAAAGTAGTAGAATCATCATTCATCTTATTTGACAATTGTAATGATGAAGTGCTAGATACCAATTTTCTTCTAGCAGTTGTCCCACCACCACCACCACCACTTGCACCACCAGATATATTCAACTGTCCTTTACTACTTATAGCATACCCCTTAGTCTTCAAGATCCCTGAAATGCTCTTTTTAACTCCAATACTTCCAGAAGCGGAATTATGCCTTTTGATACCAGGTGGATAACGTTTGTGGAAAACTGAAGCCTTGGGTAACCCTTTATGTACCAGTAAACTTTTATGCACCTCACTATGGATACTGTATCCAATTCTATTATTGACGGAGGTAATCAATCTACCACGTAACAATGAAATTGCTTTATCCAAGGCAAATTCAACTCCACAGTTATTATGGATAATTGAAACTTTAGGCCAAGCAGCTCTGGCACCACGACAAAAGAAATCTAATAAAAACTCTGATTTGGGGTTTTTAAATAAATCCAGTAAATCCAGGATTTTATATTGATGCATGATGGTGATATCTCCGCTATATTTTTGTGATAAGATGGAAATTGCTTTACTTACTAATTCTTTGCTAATATCCAATTCTCCCAACATTTGTAGATAATGAACGATCTCAGATGTTACGAAATCATACATACTATTTAACCCATGTTTTAACTTATGATTGAATTCACTTTCAACATCACCGCCAATTGTATTGACAGCTATTCTCATAACTGAGACAACGTGAGGATTGACTTGGCAGGCGACGATGTGATCTACATTAAACATTTCTGAAAGTCTTGTAATTGGTAAATCATTCTCAACTGAACCATCAGAATATTTTGTTGAAACATCATTATTCCATTCATGAATTTCATTGGTTTTTGGGTTTTTCTCATAAATAATACTGGAAGGAAATACACCTGGAAGTGAACAACTTGCGCATACAGCAGACCAAATTAAGCAATTGGGGGCAGTCAAATAATTCAACAACTTACTTTGTTCGTGTATACTGGCCGGTGAAACACTAATATTTAGGATTTTACCGGTTCTATTATAAGCTTCTCTAAATGTCAAATCACCCAAGAATCTCATCATTGTACGTTGTAACCCAACCATATCAAAAAGAGTACCATACTTAATAAAATGTCCTAAGTAATGTAATAATTGTTTGAATTTCGGTAAATTTTCTATATCTTCTTGATCCGAAACTTCAAAGATATCCCAAGATTCTTTATGGAATGTAGATAAAATCTCCAAAGTGGCCTCGTGAGTGTATGAACATAATATACTAGCCATAATTGAACCAGCTGAGGATCCACTAATAATTCGAGGAAGTATATTGTTTTCAAATAGAGTGGTCAATACTCCAATATGGAAAACACCAAATGTAGCACCACCAGATAGCACCAAAGCTGTTCTACCAATATTTTTTCTAGTTTGTATTAACATTCCTAAAAGATATCTATCATCCAAATCAACGTCTTTGTTCGTAAGTAAATAATTTAAACTGGCTTTACATTCTTGAATGTATTCTTCAATTAATTTCTTAGTACCAACATATGAATGTCTATATAAATGGCTATCCCCCATGTTTCCAAGGTTTCTAACCCATTTTGTCCTAATTAAATATAATAGTAATTTGTAATCACCAGTTAATCTTGCATTTCGCATTTCATTTAAATTATAATAAACCAATTCGTAATCATATAATTGGGACCTAGGATCCGATTTCCAGGCATTGTTGCCCATCAATTCATCCAATTTTAATGATATCTCCAACCATGATTCATAACTGGTTGCCAATTCTTGTTGTTGTAATAAATGTCTAATGAGTAAGTTTTTCTCACTAGGACCACCAAAGAATCTGTTTATAATTGGCAAAGATTTCAACCAATTATCTTGATACTTTGTTTCTTGTTGTTTTGCTGCTTGGGGCTTAAGTTCATTGTATTCCTTAAATAATTTTGAAACAATTTCGTCAGCCTGTGCTATATTTGTTAAGTTTGGCTGTATAGGGATAAGTGCCAAACTATTGGTCATTTCGAGAGATAAATTGGTAGCTTATATCAGTTTTGTTGTATTGCACGTGTAGCGATTTAATTACTTTGATTTCTAAGTTAAATGTAGCTATCTGTTTCTATTTCTGTAAGTCGATCTGTTGGGAATGAATTAATAGATGCTTAAAAAAGAAACTGTAACGTTTCAAGGGTTACTTTATGTGCTTTATGTGAGCTCCCGTTTCTATATTTTTATATTTGCATATGATAATGTAACTCAGAGATTAAATACTTTCAAAGGGTTATGTTTATTAATTAGCAACATGCGGGGCAAATGGGAATTCTTGTTTTGATTTGCATGAAATTCTAAATAAATTTACGCTACCAGTTCTTGTTCTGTTGCCAGATAAAAGTTTATGTCCTAATTTCAAGCTGCCTGCGTATAAAACTCGGTCTCGGTTAGTTTTATAATAAATAAACGAACGAGACAATAAATCAAAAATCAATCAGTTATTATAAGTATCAACCTCGGAACCTATGTATAACTTTGAAACGAAAACTTAAAAGTACTATTTTTATATATTCAACGTCACCCTTTTAAAAACATATATACTAATAAAGTACAAACTGAAAACTTTTCTATCGATCGTCGACAACTGGAACAGTGTGTGGTAAAATTTTCTTCTCGACACCGTGCTCAAATATACTTACGCTACCGCGTACATCTTAGACCTCCTAAGGAATCACGATAAAATATATATTCGGCAACATGTTCTTGTTGAGTAATCAGTGCAATCAACGGGTTCAGGCCAATTGGAACTTGCACGTGATATTTAGGATTTGGGGAATGCTAAGGAATTGATCGCATAAAGAATATTCAAAGGATTGGTTAACAAACAGACATCAATTTTTTATGCAGGCCTTAGCTTGATCGGTCTGAAATGTAGGTTGATCTAAATACTGCTGAAACTTTAGGATTTGCTAATTAATTAGATAGCTTGTCTTTATCGCGTTCATAAGTAATATATGTATTTGATAGAAAAGAGTTTCCTCTTGGACAAGGAGAACACGACTGGTTAAATAAAGGTTTTAAAATGATGAGAGTTTCGATATAAGGACCTAAGTCAACTATTATAAGGCGGTAATTAGGAACTGTAATGATCCCAAATAAGACATTCTATGGTTAAGCCACTGCTCTACTAATCAGTCCGTTTCCCGGAGATTAAGGCGAGGGTGAATTGTTTCACGTCCAGCTAGAAAAACTTTCATCAGACTATTCTACAGTATTCCTAATTTGTATTATTTCTATTAGATATTATTAGAATTATTATTTATTCTCATTAGTTGATCTTATAAACAAGGATAAATTATGTATATACTATTTAAAATAAAACAGCATTATCCAGAAATGCTCCATGCCCACCAACCCTTACATTCAGTAGATAGCTCCATAGAGAAGGCATTTGAACTTTTCTTGGAAGAACTACCATTTATGAATACGGGTAACATATTCATAATTGCATGCTCAGCAGCATGAACCCCACCAGCAGCTGATAAATTCTTCTCAGCTATAACTTCAAACGCTTGTTTTGGAATATTGATCCAGAATCCTTTTGATTGCATGTGAACTGGTGGGTTTTTAACCTCAACTACCTCAATAATTTCTTCACGTCTATTGACTTTGAAAAATCCAAATACAATCATGGTGATTTTGATCTTACCATAGAAAATAGGAATGTCTAATGGCTTTGTCTTTTCTATCGGAAACAATGGTTTCACAATTTCCACTTCATAAGGATCAACATCTGTATAATCACGTTGCAGAGTCGTCCAATCAACATTAACCCTTTCAACTTTCGCATAATGATCTTTATGATTGAACTCTTTAACAAGATAAGGTTGTCCCTGATGAAGAAAAATACCACCTTCATAGAGAGTAAAGCTTGTTCGCAGTGCTTCAACTTCTTCAATCACAATATTACGATTATTAGTTATATCCACAACAGCGAATTGAGTCTCTTCAACTGACCGAATATTAACCAAGTTATGGGGTTTTGGTAAGTAGCTTGGATTGGTTTTGTATTTCCCATCAGAAGAATCTAGTAGTAAACGTTCATTGAGTGTTTTACAATAGGCATTAAACGATATATCAGACGCCAACCATTT